>JANHGN010023261.1:0-17950 GCA_024605025.1 Megaceryle maxima | reverse complement strand
TTTTACAAAGTGCTTGTTTCTATGCAACAAAATGAAATTACATTCCTAAAGTCAGGAAAGTGTGTTTTCTTTCTGTTCCTGAAGTATGCAGTCTTAACCAGGGAGGAGTGGAGTAAAAGCAAGTAAGCTTTCCCCAAGAATAGAGGTTTGAATTCTACATACAGAGTGGTGCTTGGAGGAGATGTAAATATATATCAAGTAGGTGAGGTAAAGGAAGCTGTGTGTAAATGATGGGAAGGAAGAGATAAGCATGAGGTACAGCTTTCAAAATAAATTTTTCAGGTCCTTCCAAGTGTGGATGACAGGTTATGTCTGTACCATACCCTTTCAGGGTATTCCCCCAAATTAATGAGCTGTGTCAGTGATGTGAAGGACATGAAGTAAACTTTGGCAGGAAAATGTGACTGATATTTCTGTACCCTTGCTTGCTTTTCTGTACTGTATAGTCTCTCATAGGCTGAAGTTGTCTGTTCACTTCCTGCTTCTGCAAAAAATGCTGCAAGTGATCTGCTGAATTCTGATGTTTTTTAGAGCAACTTAAGGGAGAAACAAAAAAAAAAAAAAGAAAGGTGGTCTTTTAAGGGTAGATATTAGCATTTAAGCAGCACTTGTCTCTGTTTTACTGTAGAAGAAGTGAAGGTCTTAGTGGACGGGTCCTGAGAAAACTTCCTTTCCTAGCACATGCACTTTATATTCAAGTAAGTTTATATTCTATTCATTATATTTTGGGTTGGTTTTGAGATGGGTGGGAAGACATTTGGACACTGCCTCAAGTAAAAGCTTATGCCTAAACCCCCCACCTTTTAATCTAAATTGCTTCTGCATCTTTGTAGACTGAAAATAATTTGCACTGTCCCTAATTTAAAATGAGATTGAAGGAGCTGAATGGGATTGACCTGTCCAACAGCATTCTGCTTTTAATTAAATGTGGCAGAACACTGTTGTGATAGAACTTTGACATTGGTTTCCTGATAATTTCTTGCTGGAAGAAAACCCTCTGCCACTTTAATGTTAATTTGTTAAAAATCTATTTTGAAGCAAATCCACAGTAATAGTGATTGACTCAAGACTTTGCATAGTTTGACTTTACTGTGCTAGCTGGTTTAAAATAAACCATCAGGTCTATGTTTTGTAGCATTTTGAAAAATTTGTAACATGGGAGTCAAACATTTCTCTTTTAAATGTTGTGATTTGTATGTAAAATACTACATACACCTGTTGCTGTAGTGTGTCTAACAAAATGTTCTTTTCTTTTCAGTCCCCCAGTGTTACAATGACAACATTTCTTCAGGCTCTTTCACTTGTAGTAGACAAACAATTTGAAGAAAGAAAGAAACTTGCAGACTGTGTGTGATAGTGAACAGGTTTATAGTTGTATTAACACTGAAAGCTACATGTTTCACACAAACTGTGCAACTTCTATGCATCTGTAAAATAGATTGTTTACATCTTAAAAAAACCTGGAATGCCTAATTTAGTTTTTCAAATAATTCATTAATAAACAATTAAAGAATTTTACAGCTTTTTTCAAAAGCTTTATTTCAAATCCCAGTAAGAGGATTGTCAATATTCTTGCTAAAAGTCAGTTTTCATCTTTTGTGGTTATTAAAAGTGGGCAGACTTCTGCACGGATTAAGATACAATGAACAGAAGGTTTTATACTTTCAATTATTTTTTTTTTTTTTACTAACAGTAGAAATCCAGTCTTTGGATCTGATACTTCTGCCATAAATGCAGTTTTTTGTTACTGCTTCTGAAATGACAAGCATGAAATTGAGAAGGTTTGAAAATGCTCAGTGATGGCCCAGATCTTTTATACTGACAGCTCTTTATCTTGTAAATTAATATCAAGTATTATTTTAATTGCAGCATATTCAAAAGCTTAAAATCAAGAGATCACTCAACTGTATTTTGTAATACTACTTTTTTGTGTCGTTGCAAGGATGTGAACCAGAGTGGACCGTGTTTTCTCACTGGAGAGTAGCTACAATGTGTAAAAAAGGATCTTTAAAATACATGAAGTTTGGTTTGGTTTTATAAACATGGCATAAAAGTTAAAAATCCTCTGTGGAAAAATATTTTGTCATGCAAAACCCAGGAAATGTATGCATCCCATTCCTAAAGGAACAGAGTCAACTTTTATAGGGTAAATACATATTCTATATAATATTGGTTACAAAACTGTCACCTCTTCTTTTCTTGCTGTGTTTACCAGTATTTTACCCGCAGTCAGCTGAAGGAATGAAATGCTAGGGGAGTTTCCAGGTTAGAAGTTTAACTTTTCTTAAATGAAGATGAAATAGTGAGAACTAAATTACTGATATATCATTAATGCATGCCTCCTAGCTGTTTGTGTTAGAAATACTTCAATGATAGTGCATCTTGCCTACTTCCTTGTTAGGATCTTTTAAATGAATGTTATTCTATACATTCATGAGACAAAAGATTTTGCCATGAGCTATTTTTATTGACGAATGCTTTAAACCGTGCGTTAAAAAAATTGCACAGGACTTGTCAAGTGCTAGTAATTTTTTATTACGGCATCTATACTTACGTAAAGAGAGCCTCTTTGTGAAGCCTGTCTAAGTTTATGTTCATTATATAATTGCAATTGTGTACTCTGCTTCTCCCACAATCATTGTTGTGGAAATTGTTTTGATACATGCAAGAAACTTCCCTAAAAGCCAGATATAGAAGACTGAAAGGCAAAATTTTACACAGACTCTAGACCATAGAGGGTTTGTGGCTTTTAAAGTAAAGATATTTAGAGACATAAAATATCCAAAATAGGTGTATATGATAATGTGTGCTTGTCTTGATCCATGCAGTAGATAGCAGAGTGCTCCTATGGTAATGCAAAAGCATGGAATCATAGAATGGCTGGGGCTGGAAGGGACCTTTGAAGGTCATCTGGTCCAACCCCCTTGCAGTGAGCAGGGACACCCTCAACTAGACCAGGCTACTCAGATCCTTGTCCAGCCTCGGCTTAAATATCTCCAGGGATGGAGCCTCAGCCACCTCCCTGGGCAGCCTATTCCACTGCTCTACCACCCTCAATGTAAAGAACTTCTTCCTGATGTCCAATCTAAACCTACTCTTCTCTAATTTAAACCCATTACCCCTCATCCTTTCACTACAGGACCTCGTAAACAGCCCCTCTCCAGCCTTCCTGTAGCTCCCTTCAGGTACTGGAAGGTGGCTGTTAGATCTCCCCGGAGCCTTCTCTTCTCCAGGCTGAACAACCCCAACTGCCTCAGCCTGTCTTCTGGTCTGGATTGGAGACTCTAAGAACTGTAGAGGTTCCACAAAGTGCAAGTTCTTGTGTATGTTTCATTGAGGGAGTACATATTTCCTCTGCTTCAAAAGCAGACCTTACTAGCACTACTTGTTTGGTCTTTGTAGACTCATCAACTGTATCAAGGCTATAAAAATTGAATGCCAGCTGTTCCTGCAGTTTACTCCTTCTCCCTGCCTCATTCCTTGATCTGAGATGGTGTCATTTTCCACAGCTATGCAGTTTACCTTTTTCTTAGGATTTTGTAGGTGTCTTAAGTATTTCTACTCAAATTAGGATTCACTAGTATTCTGAGAATTAAGCAGAATTTAGAGATCATGTTTACTATGTGCAATTTTGCTGATACATGGATCTCTGCTATGACTGGGAATAGTCTAATATTTTATTAAAATCCTAGTTAATTCTGACAAGTGATTTATTTTAGGTGGTGATTCCAGAAAGAAAACACACGGTGAAGGGAGGCTTACTTTTTCCTGTTTTCCAGTTGTGTTGAAAATACTGCCCTCCATTCCCTGCATAAAATGGACATTTTGGATTTTTTTCTCTTCTACTTCAGCACAATTTTAAATTCTAGAGACTTTGTATCTTTGAAGGAAATCACCTTGAAATAAGTTGCATTTGTTTCGGAGGGAAGTATTTTCTACTCCTTTTGTTGAAGGTACATTACTTTATATCCAAGAGTACAAAATAAATGAAACTAGACAAACAGAAAATAAAATGTGGAGCCTTTCTACAGCCCGGGGATTAGACCATTAAGCTGGAACAGGGTGCATTGGAAGTTCTAGACCTAATTGTTTCTATCCTACATTTAATGACCACCTACTCTGAGCTATGCACATTTTCTGCAGAACAGAAGGTCATGTTGACTCCCATGGAAACTTATTCAGCATCTTTGTCACTTTTCAAAAAAAAAAAAAAATTGTTTTAATGAAGGCAGACAAAGATGTTTGTTCAACCACCCTGATATTTGCTAGAAAGGCTACACAGCCAGGCACACAGTCCAGGAGGATCCTGATGATACAGCTGGTGGAGGTGCCAACAAGGAGAGCTGTGCTGCTGAACCTTGTAATAACAAGCAAAGAAGGACTGGTTGAGGATGTGAGGGCTGGGGGCAGCCTTGTCTTCAGTGGCTGTGAGATGGTGGAGTTCACAGTCCTTCATGGAAGAAGCAGGGTAATAGATAGGATTGCAACCCTGGACTGAGCAGAGTTAACTTTGGCCTCTTTAAAGACCTGCTTGGAGACTTCCATGGGTTATGGCTCTAGAAGGTAGGAGGGCCCAAGAAAGCTGGTTATTATTAAAGCACTACTTCCTCCAAGCTCAAGATCAGTGCATCCCTATGAGTAAGAAATCAAACAAAGGAGACAGGATCTGCATGGATAAGGAGCTTCTGGAAAAACTCAACTGGAAGAAGGAAGCTTACAGAAGGTGGAAAAAGGGACTGGTCACTGGGGAGGAATATAGGAATGTTGTCAGAGTAGGCAAGGATGCAACTAGGGAGGTTAAGGCCCACTTGGAATCACATCTGACAACAGATGTAAAGGACAGCAAGAAGGGCTTCTTCAAGTATATCAGAAGGAAAATGACCAGTGAAAATGTGGGCCCAATGCTGAATGAGGTGAGTTGGGCAAACTAGACACCCCCAAATCCATGGGTCCCAAGGAGATGCATCCATGAGCACTGAGGCAGCCGGTAGATGTTATTGCTAAGCCACTCTCCATCATCCTCTAAAGATCATGGAGAACTGGAGAGGTGCCTGAGAACTGGAGGAAAGCCAATGTCACTCCAGTGCAAAAAACAGAGTACACAATTGCAAATGACTCCATTTCATACAATCATCAAAAAGGGAAAGAAGGATGACCTAGGAAACTAAGGCCAGTCACTCTCACCTGCAAAGGTGAAGGAACAGCTCATTCTGGAGGTCATCTCTAAAGATGTGAAGGAAAAGAATAGCAGGAGTGGTCAGTGTGAATTCACCAAGGGGAAATTGTGTTTGACCAATCTGATAGCCTTCTATGATGGTGTGACTGGCTGGCTCGATGATGTCTACCTTGACTTCAGCAAGGCTTCTGGTACTGCCTCTGTGGCATCCTCATGGGGAAACAGGAAATGTGAATGAGTGGACAGTGAGGTGCATTGGGAACTGGCTGAATGACAGAGCTCAGAGGGCTGTGATCTGCGGCAGAGTTTGGTTAAAGGCCTGTTGCTAGTGGTGTTCCCCAGGGGTCAGTGCTGGGTCCAGTCTTGTTTAAGGTACTCATCAATGACCTGAATGAAGGCACAGAGTGGACCCTCAGCAAGTTTCCTGATGGCTGATACACCAGAAAGCAGCTCCATGGAGAAGGACATTGGAGTCCTGGTAGATAATAAGTTATCCCTAGGACAGCAATGGGCCCTTGTGTCCAAGAAGGCCAGTGGTATCCTGGGGTGAATTAAGTAGAGTGTGGCCAGCAGATCGAGGGAGGTTCTGCTCCTCCTCTGTTCTGCCCACATCTGGAGTATTGTGTCCAGTTCTGGGCTCCCCTGTTCAAGAAAGGCAAGGAGCTATGGGAGAGAATCCAGCAGAGAGATATGAAGATGACGAGGGGACTGAAGCAAGGAAAGGCTAATAGACCTGGGTCTATTTAGCCTGGAGGAGACCGAGAGGGGATCTTATTAATGCTTATAAATGTCTAAAGGGTGGGTGTCAAGTAGAAGGGGCCAGTCTCTTTTCAGTGGTGCCCTGGGATAAGACAAGAGGTAATAGTCACAAACTGGAACACTGGAAGTTCCATCCATTATAAGGAGAGAATAGTCTCTTTTCCAGGTACAATTCCTGAACAATTCTTTTATTTTCAAACATCACTCTAAGTTAAACAACCATCTTACAGCACAAAAAAAAAGAGTATCTTCTACTTTAACAGATCACTTCTAATTCTGCTTAAAGCCACTAGATGGCAAGCACAAATCCTTGAGTTTTAGCAAATTAAGTGACAGTGGTAAATCTTGACTGAAATTGTCAAAAGTTCTAAAGAACAAGTCTTAGTTCACCACAGTGAAAATCACTCTTCACAATGTAATGTAACACTATAGAATTTCTCAGCTTAGCCTTACAAAAAGAGATTCTGGGATATAAAATGTTTTGCCAAAAAAAAAAAAATCCAAAACCAAGCTGTTGCAGAATTTGATCCAAACAGAGTTTTCCATGCTATGGCAGAAGTTATTTTGTGCTGTATTTTAACTGTCTAATTCACTGTGTGTTGGGCTTAGACAAACACCGAGGACGTAAGTCACTGTAGCCATTGATGATGAAATCTCAGGCCAGGTGAAGGTGAAGACTTTCATCACAGCATATTGAAGTGTGTGGAACATGGGATTTTATAACAGTTAGGTAATCTTGAAATAGCAAGCTGATTTTCTTTTACTTGCAAAAAGAAATGTAGACCTTTTTCCAAGCAGCCAGAAGTTTTAATTTCTGATCCAGATCTGACTTCCTAACGTGTGTTCTAAGGCTAGACTAGTTAATATTCAGTTATACTTCATTTGTCTGATGAATCATTCAGGAACAGGAGAGGTCTGTGCCACTCTCATCCACTCCCACAGAAAGACAGGAGTTGGGATGCTTGGTGGTAGGATTTTGGAAGTGCCCAGAGGAGCGTGCTGCTCGTTTCACTCTGGCTTAAGATCATCACAGCAAATTCTGCTTGAGGGACTCTGGGCTGGCACTTTCTTGCTTGAACAGCGCTCAGCATCTTCTTCAACCCACCTGCAAACACATGGGCCTTGTGTCAAACCATGAGGTGAGTACCACAGCTCAGCAGAGCAAAGCACAAACCTGGCCACTCAGTCATGTCTTCATGTTTTTATCAGCAAAACTCCAGAATGCCATCATTTCTAATGTCTTGACATTACATATCCATAGGAGCTTGCTATGTTTCACTGTAAAACTAAGTCTACAATTACAGATGCAAATAAACTAGCTACAGCATCTCTTGCCTTTGTGTGTGTTTCCAACTGTTAGAGACTGATTTATGCTGCACAGTACTTGGCCTCTCTCAGCAGGGCTACCAAAAGGTGACCACTTGAAGGCCCTTAGGCCTTCCTCAGTTTTGCTGGAAGAGAGCCCAAGTAGGCTGCTTATTGGCAACTTCTTGTGCTGGCTGTCTCTGGAGTTGTCCAGTAAGAGATTTTGCTTCCAAAACATTTTTTTTTCAGAGTAAAAACTCTGGAAGAACAGCATTTCTCTTGAAGAGTGGGAAGTTATCAAATTATTTTGTTAAACATTTTAACTAAACTCACTCTAAAGGCTTGTAATTTCAACACACTTACTGCATAATTACAATTGCTGGGACCTACCATAAATAGAAGTGCACTTAAAGAAGAGCAATGTCCCAGCTAATGTTCCCCACTCTAAAAAAAGCTCTCTAGGGGACAAAGTTTGTCTAAGAAAGTAGCCCTCAGATCTCATGGCTGTAAGATTATCCTGTCAACTCTACCAGCTGAATGAAATATAGAACAGATGTTGAAACTAAAGTATTTAGCTGCATATTAAGGTGTATTATTACTTTTTATTACCATTTCCAGTTCTAGTGATTATTTTCCTAACTAGATTTTGTTACAATAAAGCTGGGGTTTTTTTATAATCTTGCCTTTATAATTTGTCTAGTCTGTAAATATACATGAAATAGTCCTAAAAACTAACTTCAATTTGCTTTGGCAAATACTCACACATCATCTGCACTAAAGAAGATATTAGTATATAATTAGTATATATTGCCTGGTTTATCCTTCAGCTGATGTATTCTATTCAGTTAGAGCATGTGGACTCATCTTTCTCAGACTGCTAACAGCTGGCTGTAGGGTGCTCTTAGCAGCAACCAGATACAGTGACAAAAACATCTGTGGGTGGGTTATAGTGTGATGGCCAAGCAGCTTTAAAGTAGAAATGGTTGATTACTTGGAAACACTCCAAAACCTTTGACACATTCTAATTCAGAAAAGCATTTATCTGGAGTACAGTCCTTTGAGTTCCTCAGGGGTGCAGGAGACTGTTGCTGCACTTAAAGTTTGGTGCTAAAGTTAGGTTTTTAAAGCACCAAAGTTATTTTAAAGTCTTAAGACTGTGATTGTCTAACAGAGTTCTCTTATAGTAGATTTTTCTTGAAGCAGCTGTTTTGTCTAATTAATACATGTGCTGTAAAGCATTTCATCTGAGCTTCTCTGCCTGCTCCTCTTCCACTTAGTCCAGGGAAGGCTTGAGCTTCTAATGCAATCTACGTAAATGACAATAGAAGAACTGTCACGTCATGTGTGCACACAGAAGCTGAGGTGTGTTTCCAGCTATTGACTTAACTGTGTTGCTTTTGTTGCTGTTCCTTGAATTACCTCACTGTACATCGCTTCTGACCTCACCAGATAATTTGTGTAGCCTTATTTCAGTGTTTAAGCACCTGTAGTACCACCACTTACATGCCAAATTAAAATTTAGTTTCTAGGAATAATGAAGTCTGCAGCTTTGTAGAAGTCTTTACAAATAAAATACAATAAAAGGAACTTTGATAATGTTTCCCCTCCCCAAAGGCATATAAAGATGGCTGAACAGAAATCTAAAAAAACCCTAAACCAACCAATAAATTTGTTGAACATTCTAAGAATGTTCTTGCTCAGCCTAAGGAAATATGCAAGGTAGACACCAGGACTGATAAGAAAAAGCGCTGGGCAGTACACCAGATTCTGTACAGCATTACTGGAAGATGCAAAACAAAAAACCTGCACAAGTGGATATTTCTTTGTAGAATAACCACTGAGAACATTTGTATGAATACAAATGATACAAACCAGGAATTTTCCCATAAAGGTGATGGTTACTCAAATAGCCCCTTTACACAAGCAGATTCTTAAGTCCCTCTGATCATACTGTGCAAATTAGGTGAATGACTGTACAAGATTTTTCAATGACAGGTGTGCAGCAAATTTATTTGAGTAAAAACTCACTGATTTAAAATTTGGATAATTAGAATTATTATCCTTTCTCAATAAAAGCATTTGGAAATGTGACAGAAAAAGCAGTTTGACAGCAAGGCTGGAGTCTTAGGGGGGATAATAATATTACTTTGAGAATTGTGTGTGGGAGGTTTAACATTTGTTCTGCTTTTCTCTTTTCTCTCAGGAATATAAAACAAATATTGGGCTCATGCCATGGGAACTAGAAAAGCATTTGCTTTTCTGAAAGACCTCTTTTCTGCATTAACCTCCTGCCAATTACTCTTCAATTTTTATTGTAGATTACATATTAAATACAATGTAGAGCAACACTTCTGAAATTGAGCAGTAAGTAATTTCAGGTTTTCATATAGCTAAATCACTGAACCTTTGGGGAGTGTAATCCTTTGACAAGAAGACCAAGAGTCAGTTGAAGTTATTCTGAAGTTTTTATACCAGGAATCTGTATTTCATTATCCACATCAGGGGTTATTCCTTTCTGAACAAACTAATGATGAACAGGTTGCTCACAAAAACAAACAACAACAAAAAAAGCGAGTAATCAGAAGCAGAACTGGTAAACTTGCCCCAGAGGCATTAACTTTCTGCTAATGCTTCATTTGAAGGAATGAGAAGACCAACAATCTTTGACTTAGGAGGAGAGGGACCCTCCCACAGACACACACAAAATCAAACAGCCACACACACCCTCTGCCTCCCCCCAAGCTAGTTTTCCTATCTTTTTCCAAGGGGGATGCTAGAAAGGATTCCTGCTGTCTCAGCCTGCCAGACACAAACCTCCACAGCTCCACGTCCCCAAGGCCATGAGCATGTATGCTCAGTAGGACTATTAACACAGCTGACCCCACAGAACCGGACAGATGGAAACAGTGTCTGGTGTGTTAGTATTCACACAGATAATCAAACACATCCACACAGAAAATGTTTAGGAAGAAGATTTAAGAAGTCAGGACAGAACAGTGATGGCTCAGTCAGACAAGCATTATCGAGCAGCCACCTGTTAACACGCAACTGAATTCTTACTTTATTTTGCTATGCTCGTTCCTCCACAATCCATCTTGGTCCCTGCCTTTCCTCACCTTTGATCCTTCCCTTTAAACATGCCCTAATAAGTTTCACATGATGCCCATATTTTCTGTTTCAAATAACCCCTATACCCCTTCGGGCAATAACCTCCACAAGACTTATTTTGGGGAGTTTCTTTCCTCCATCTTTGTGTGTTTCACTCAAGGGTGAAAGTACATGGGGGAAGTAGTGGTCCTAACTCCAATCTGTGTGGACCAGAAAATTGTATCCCTCTCACTACAGACACATCAGCACTCGTCTGTATTCAGAAATACCTGCCCGCGTGGAGCTATCACAGCCTTGTAGAAGAGCAAGAAAACAAGAAAGCAAGTAGGCAGAGCTACAGCTGGGTACTTTCTGGAAGTTGCTTACACAGCACAGTTTGGGAACTTGTGGGTGCTCCTGAGTCAGTGAGTTCTCTTCCTTGTGGAACGCAGCCAGGTTTTGGCTGCATCATGACAAGTGTCTTGGTCCCTGGGTATGTTGGCTTCTGCATCTGAAACAAAGAAAATTCTGCATAACCTCGTGCCGTCCCAGACACTTAATGAAATCAGAAAGGTGTATTTGTATTTTCACATGAACTCAGAGAGAGCCAAGAGAGAGCAGAGGAAGAGACAGAGGCAAAGAGTTGGACAGTTAGGAAGAATTCTGTCAAAGAAACCATTCCCCTCAGTTTTCAGAAGAATTGTACCCATTGCAGACCAGTCCTCCTGGGAAGCAGTGTGTCCTCCCTTGTTGCACTTGTACTGAATACAGACCTACATACTGCATAACACTTGCAATTTTTAGCCCGTTGGCTCATGGTAAAATCAGAGAATTACATATAGTTCTTCCTTCTGGGACAAACAGTGACTGCCAGTACGTGGAGGACCCCACGGACATCAGTTCCATTTCAGTAGCAGCTCCAGACCAGACCATTTTGCAATGGGCTGAGTTTCCCAAAGTCCCTGGGTCCCGGCAGCAGCAGGAATGGTACTGCTGAGAGAAGGGGGATGAGCTGGGAGTGGGCGATACTCACTGTTACCAATAAGGGTGCATCCCCACAAGCTTTGAACATAGCAGGCATGCAGGGTGCTGAGAACAGGGTCTATTGGAGGTCCCTAAGAGGACAAAGTAACCCCTCAGATCCGGAGTCCACCCACAAACAGCAGGAAGTGGGGTCAGAGGCAGGACTGGGGACAAGCTGCAATACACAGGCAGGGGGCCCACCCAGTACACAAGCTACAAACAGCAGAAGCCTGCAGCTCATCCAGAGAGCAACGTCCCAGGACGGGGTTTTGATAGTGCCGTTAAGGTGGCCCTAGTACACGCAGAGCCCTGAGACCTGGCTGATAGCATGTGCCACTTTAAAGCTAAAACCACCTCAAATGTACTTCACTGTGTTGTTTTGGCATTTTGAAACAAAATAGAACTTGGATGAGCATAAGATCGCCTGCAAACCTGCTTTGCAGCTGTTGCAATAGTTTAAATACTTGGACTCTTGTCTAATGTAAAACCTTTTCCACATGCTTGGCTGGATTTGAGAACCTTCTGAAGGCAATTAGTCAGATTCAGAAATGGGAGGTGAGCCAGGTTTCACTTCTCTGAAGGTACCTGTGGGATTCACTCTGTGAAAAAGAAAAGTTTTTTAGCCTGTAAATGCTGTCTTTTCTTCCCTTCATGAATGGTTTTTGGGGGGGTTTTTTGGGGTTTTTTTTGTAGCATTCTGGTCAGTCTTCTTTAGTCTGCATTCAGTATTTGTAACAGAATAATATGTACTGTGCATGGATGCTCTCTTACTTTTCCTCTTTATAATCATCTACATCTGGTAACTGGGAGGCTCAGAAAAGCATTAACTGAAGTGATAAACTAAGTTGCATTTCATAATATTAAATTATTTTTTCCTTTTTTGTTACTGAAATAAAATGTGGACACTTAAAACCTCTTTTTTTCACTTTTGTTCTACTAGGGATTTTCATAAAAAGAAAATTAGAATATGTGACTGACATCCTAGAACCAGATCATTCCTAGTTGTAGTCTATTCCTGGCCTTGCTACTGATTGTTAAATAGCTTTGAGCAACTTACTTGAGCTTTAGCTAAAGTGCGTGTTGGCCAGTGTCCTATTCACACACCTGCTTGATGGTCGCATGTTCATTGGGAGTTTTCATTCAGGCATAAAGGCAAACCCCATTTGAACGTGCCCCCTGTGACCCTCTCTCATGCCAACCAGTGGAAGGCAGCCTGGACTGTTTGGGGTCTTGCAACAAAGGTACTGAGTTAAGAAAGCATGGGTACACAAGTAGAATAAAAAAATGTTATCTTTAGGTGAAATCGTCTTTACGTGTACCCCCGGGATGCTTTTCAGCTGCTACTTCCAGCTCTTAGGTTTAACTTTGCTGGATCATCACTTTGCAAAGGGGCAAGAAGTGTTGCACAGGCATGGGGAGTTGTCTCACTGTGAGCTATACGTTATCTAGGCTGCTCTACGCTGATGTCAGGAACACAGCCTTCACCACTGTGCCTCATGGGCATGGGCCTGGTCCACCCATCACCATCCTTCCTACCCATGCATCATATGCTGTCCACCTAATTTCTCCTTCCATCTGCTGATGCCTGTTACAGTCCAACCTACAAACATCCTGGTCAACAAACAACAGTCTGGTTTCTGTGTTTATCTCTTTCCAAACATGCAAAGTATACTTTCCAGCAAAGGTCAATCTCTTCCTAGCTGTGGGATGGGCTTTACAAGGACAGTTTCTTGATCCAAATGGGCATCTTCTGAGAGGCATGTACAGGGCAGGCTTGGTATCTGTCTCCTGATGATATTCTCTGCTCATACCTCAAGACTGCTTGTTGGCAGTGTGAATGAGCCCTTACAGTCCACCACCCCACCAAAAGCCTCTGCGGAATCATAGACACTTCCAAGAATTTATACTGGAAAGGATTTCTGGATGTCATCTGGTCCAAACCCTTGCTCAGGCAGGACCAACTTAGGTCAGATTGCTTATGGAATATCTCCAAAGAACAGAATTTTCTAAGCAACCAGTCCTGTATAAACCTGCTATACTCGCTCAGTCTCATGCATACAAATGAGCAGTCCTGGGCCAGTTTCTTGCAGCTAACACCGAAATATGCTGGTCCTGACAAAGATGATGCTGGTGAGATTTCACACAGCAGACACACAGGTACAGGGCTCAAGGCATTGTTGTGTTCAGATTTTGTGCTCGTGAAGGAAACTACAAGATCCCTTCCGTGCTCACTTCACCTGCAGGAAAAATAGTTTTCTTTCACTCTTCCGTGGAACACAGATAGGGGAAAGGCTTCTTCCTTACTCGGTTATCTCTGTGCTACCAGAGCTACAGGCTGCTAGGCAACTCTGACTATTGTGACCTTCTCTGACTGCATTTCTTAATGCACAGTCCTTGTCTCAAACAACTCTTGTCTGCATTGATTTTTGGGATTTCTTTTCCTCAGTCATGGAAAGAGTACAGTTTTATTCCGGGGTAAACCTGAACAGAAGAAGCAGGAAGACCTAATGTCTTCAGACACTGTTTAAAATTTATTTTCTGCAGAAGGCTTCGTAATGCTAATTTAGCTTCTTCTCTTATTTTAATGAAACTAAACATTTATCAGTGTTTTGAATACCTACTTCTGAGATATGAACCAGGTTTTATACACATCTGTGTGCTATTCTTTAACAGCCAAAAAATGTTAAAACCACTGAAGCCTTATTCTGTCCCAGAGCCACCCTGTGCACAAGAAAGAAGACCCTGGGGCTACCTGTAACTCTCACTGTTGTGGGCTAGTCTGCAATGGCCCTAGTCCTGACAATAGCCTTTCTGTCTCATGGTGCTCCCCCATCACCCAGTGGAGTAACAAGGCAACAGTTATATGGACATCTTAATTTCTCTAGAAAAATTTCGCTCACTAGTTTTAGCCAAAGTATAATGATTTTAGTTATTTGAATAAAAACTTTCAATAATGAAGAGGTGGGACACACAGCCAACAGGTATCAGACAGTGGGACAAGCAGTGTAAAGTTTATTTTCGGTACAGGTAAGGCTGCCAATAAAGTATATCTTGCAAGTGTATTTTGGGGAATACTCTTCCACTGACAGAAAATCTGACTGAAGAATTGCCCTACTTTGGCTCATACTTTAAGCATCAGATACAAGTGTAAAAAACAAATATTCATCCATACTTACTATTCTGGAGAGAATAGCAAAAATTCCCCAGGTAAGAGCGAATATAGATTTTGATTCCAAAAATTAATTACTTGTACATTTTCTACATTATAACTAAAATGACTGATTTGTTTGCAGGTTCAGTGTTTGGAAAGTGACATGGGATTTTTTGTAGAGGACATTGAAGGGGGGAGGGTATATTTATGACAAAATGTTCCAAGTTTTTCCTGTTGCCTTTTGCGTTTCAGCATGTGCTCTCGGTCATGGTACATTTTCAAGATCTAAAATTTCAGCTGCGAGGATGGCTTTCTAGATGCTGCAGCACAAACATTACATAAAACATAAGGAATTGCTTAGGGATCTGAATGCTTCTGAACTACAGAAGCAAAATGAAAAAGGGAAGTTCTGAGAGTAATTTCTCTATCCTGGAGAGCATCATGCTTCCCGCTCTGGTCCTGTAAGTGCTGAAGGCCAAAGAATGTAACAACATATAAATATTGGAATGATAAATGAGTCTTACTCTGGAAAAACATTCACATCAGTTCCACACAAGGTGTTTGTGAGCAATAGTTTTACTAAAATGCTAATCATTATGTAGGCTCTCCTAAACCTATTTAAGTCTGGCTTACATTCAAACAGCAGAATGGACTTGCAAGGGAGACAGACACAGCTGCTTTTGTCAAACATTTCCATTTGAGTATCTGCAGGCATTACTTACATTACATTCAGACTATGTGTTGGTTGCAGGAATCCTGGATCCAACATTGTTGACAGAGGAAGCTGCATTTGTAGCATAACCATGCAATGCTGTGCACTGTCAGCCTTGCTCTCATACTTTTGGCTTTTGTTTCCTGCTCCACAGGCACTACTCTACCATATTCTGTATTTAATGGTTTTTTCTGCTCCATGTTTTCCTGCTCCATGCAGATATGTCAGGAATTACTCTGTAGAAACAGCATAATTTTAATAAAGTCAGCAAAACTTTAATGAAGTCAGAAAACTTCTAGGAGCTCTTCTTCATGGTGCCTGCTAGAGTCTAGAGAGACTTGCTGGTAGCAAACTCTAGCCATTTCTAATCACTTCTGCCAACCATTCCTTACAAAATGTGTTTTGATCTGACTACAAGATCTAGAGGGCAGCTCCCAGAGGCAATAATTTCTGCAGCAGCTTGTACAGAAGAGGGCTGTCCAATGAAGACAGTGGATAAGTATCCAACGGTGGAGATATGCCACAGGGCATAGTACCCAGCACCAAACAGAGCTTGTGTCCAGGACTGAGTCTTGATACCCCAGTACCCTCAACCCAGATAGAGCTCCAAGGAAGGATGCAAACCTTCCAGATCTGGAGCTGCAAGAAGTGTGCCTGTGGCTTTTCTCTGGAGCTGGGGCAGGCAGAGATAGTGTCCTTCCCTTCAGGAGGTGTGTGTTGGTTGAGAAGCTGTGACATCAAGGTAAAGAGCTGCAGGAGGAGTTCACAGATTGTGGTGCATCAGGGTAGACAGAAAGGAGATTGACTCCATTTTGATTTTGTAATTGATTGATTGCAAAGGGTACAGGGTGAGACATATGAGAGATATCTTGAGATGGAACCCCTTTGACTCCGTTTTCTTGTTCTTAAGTGTCTGTACACAAATTTGCACACAGCCTGGGAAACAAGCAGGAGGAACTAGGGCTCCAGGTGTGGTCACAGAACTGCAGGACCACTGGAATGACTGAGACATGGTGGGTTGCTCACAAGGCTGAAATACTGCAGTGGGTCAATACAAGCTGGTCACAGAAGACAGACGGGAAAGGTAGGGAAGGCAGACATCCATGTGAAGGAGCTTGAATAAATGGAATGCTTCTGTGAGACAGATGACAGTGTGTTGGAGAGTTTGTGAGTCAGGACCAGAGGAAAGGACCACTAAGGGTGACATTATGGTGGGAGTTTGTTACTCACCAAATGATCAGACCGAGAAAGTGTTTGAAGCCTTCTTTAAACACCTCGAGAAAGTCTCTGGATCACAGACCCTCATTCTTAGGGGGTAATTCTCTCATGAATTTTACCAAGCACTGCTGACAGAAAGCATTTAATACCCAAACATGTAATTTCTTCCATCTTCTGTCATGGTTTCTTCCTCACTCAAGTTGTAGAGGATGGCAAGCAAAACACCTCTCAGCAATGTTGTGATCCTTAAGCAGCATGGCATTTTCAACAGAAAAGTTGACACTTTGAATTACAAATATGTCATACGTCTGCAGGGGCTTTACAATGGCACACTGCCTGAGTATCCTGGAATGACCAGAGTGATCCGTCATCATGAGCCATCATAGGTGAGTTAACATTTGATTCTTCATTTTATTACTAATTCAAAATCAGAAACAATTTGAATGAATAAGTTTAAAAATGCAGACACTAACTTCTTCTGCAACATCCATTTGAATAATCCAGATATTTCAGATGATCAACTAACAGCAACTGGTTTTTGAGACAGGGAGTCTTCTAGTGCGTTTCATCATTTTCAAACTTTTTTTGTGCTTGCAAATAACCATAGGTCTGGACACTTATATGTCACCACCCTTCAAGAGAAGCTCTAGTGATATTTTATATACTTTCAGTCAATTGCTTTTAGCTTGGTGACACATGCTAACATCAAAATATATGTGAAAGCTAACTAAGAGAAAACCCACAACTGTGAAAAAACCAACCAGATCTTTTAAAGAAACAGTGCATTTCTTAGGCATAAAGATACATTTTTGGTATATATCTGTTCAGAAGCCCATAAAAAACCCTCCAAAATTTGCAAAATGAGTGCACTAAACATGCTAGTCACATTTGGCTTCTTCATGGATGATGCCAGGTGAGTCAAGATATCTCTAAGTAAGGAATGTGGAGTGGAAAGGTATCTTATTCTCCAAGAATCATAGAATCATTGAACATTAGGGGTTGGAAGGGACCTCTGGAGATCATCAAGTCCAACCCTCCCTGACAGAGCAGGACAAAACTAGGGCAGATCACTCAGAAGTGCATCCAGACAGGTCTTGAAAGTCTCCAGAGGAGACTCCACCACCTCTCTGGGGAGTCTGTTCCAGTGCTCTACAACCCTTACAGTAAAGAAGTTCCTCCTCATGTTGAGGTGGAACTTAAAAAAACAAAAGCAGCTTGAACAAAGGAAACTTTCTTTTTCCAAGCTACCATCCCAGCCTGTGCCTCTCAGACCCATGGTCTCTGCATATGGGGTGACACTTTAGACATCCTTTGCTTTTATGTTAGTTTGTAGTGCCAACTTGCAATACTTATACTATTTATGCATCTATTTCTTAATGTCACAATTCCTGAAGTAATGCAAATTTTATAATAGCCATTTACAATATTTTGGGAGAAAGCCTATAAGAAAATGTCTAATTTCTCACTTCAGAATCATAAAATTAAAAAAAAAAAAAAAGCGGAAGAAAAATTTAAAATA
>JANHGN010023260.1:65296-78649 GCA_024605025.1 Megaceryle maxima | reverse complement strand
CACCTCTCTGGGCAGCCTGGGCCAGGCTCTCCCCACCCTCAGCACCAACAATTTCTCCTTCTCTCCAGTCTGAATCTGTCAGGCTTTTTCAGTTGCAGAACGGGCAGCACTCTCCCTTTTTTCAGGACGAACAACCTATATCCTCCGAGGACTGGTAGCAGGCTGGGCGTCCGAAATCCTTCTTTTTAAAAGCAAACAAGCCCGCGGAGCCGCAAGGCTGCAGCGGCCGGTGCCGTTATTTCGCGGTGCGCTCCGCAAACCGCTGAGAAGCGACGGGGGCCGGCGCTTCTTAACCTGCTCCCCCCGCCTCTCGCCGGCCCGCCCGCCCCCGCGGGGCCGCGCTACCTGCGGCCGCTCCCCGCCCCGCCGAGAGGCGGGCGCGTTGGTGATTTGCCTTCGTCGCCAGCAGCTCCGCTCCGACCAGCCCGCGGGGACCGGGGCTGCGGCAGCGGGAGCAGCTCGCTCGCTCCTTGGCGAGAGGGAAAAGTTTCCGCTCCTCTTCCTCCTTCGTCCTTCCTTGCCCCCCCCCCCCCCCCCCCCCCCCCCCACCCGCAGCCCCCCCCCTCGGGGGGGGGGAAAATGGTCCCCCCCCCCTCCCCCCTGTTTTTTTTCTCCCCCCCCCCCCCCCCCCCCTTTACACGCAGACCCCGCTGCGACCCCGGGCAGGGGCATGGCGAACTGAGCGGCCGGGCCGGGCCGGCCCCGCCGCACCTGAGCGGCGGCGGCGGCAGCAGTAGCAGCAGCGGCGGGGACGGGGTTGGTGTGGGGGGGGCTGCCCCGCGGTGCCCCATGGGCGGCCATGCGCGGCGGTGGGAAGGGTGAGCGCTGAGCCCCACTGGCCTGGCCGCTGCTCCCCCTTCCCCGCCGGCCCGGGCGGTAGCCTGGTGTGCGGCGGGGAGCTCGCCTGCCTCCTCCGCCGGGCCCAGCGCCATGCCGCCGAGGCTGGCCTGGCTGTGCTGCTGCTGGGCGCTGCTGAGCGGCGCCTGCCGCCCCGCCGAGCCCGCGCTGTCCGCCCAGGGCGCCGGGGAACCGCCGCCACCCGCCGCTGCTGCTGCCGCCGCTACCTCGGGCTTCCTCTACCGGCGGCTGAAGTCGCACGAAAAGCGGGAGATGCAGCGGGAGATCCTCTCGGTGCTGGGTCTGCCCCACCGGCCCCGACCGCTGTCCCGAGAACCGCCGGCCCCGCCGCCGGGGAGGTTACCGGCAGCTCCGCGCTTCATGCTGGATCTCTACCATGCCCTGGCCGAGGGCGCGGAAGGCAGCGCGGGTGCGGAGCGGAGCGGCCGACCGCTGCCCCCCGCCCCGCCGCCGCCGCTGCCCAGTTCGCAGGACAGCGCTTTCCTCAACGACGCCGACATGGTCATGAGCTTCGTCAACCTGGGTAAGTGCCGGGGTGCGCGGAGCCCCCGTCCATCCCTCCACCCGGCCCGGGGGCAGAGGAGGCGGCAGCTCCCCGGGGGGGCACAGCGGGGTTGGGGCTTTACTGGATGGGACCTTGAGCTGCGCTGGTTTTGCCGCTTGCTTCAGCGAAAGGCAAAACCTCCCATCCCTCTTGCAGACGGTCAAAAAATACGCCCTAGAATGCAAAACCCGAGGGGGACAAAAAAGTAGAGAGTGTATTATTATTCTTTAATAGTCTTTTTATTCGCCTTAGGATGATCGTGGTCTGAGCCTATCGTTTGGGGTTAAAATCCACCCTGCTCTTGTTCCTGGGCAGCAGAGTCGGGGCTGCGCTGGAGTGCAAGTTGCGTTCACCCCCTGCTAGGTCCAGCTGGACTGTGGGGCTGGAGCAAAGTACATCCCGTGCTACCCCACCGTGTTCTCTTCGGTTTTTTTAGAAGGTGCCTGAGCGAGTGTGGTGATGAATATGTGACTCCCTGTAGGATATTCTGGTCATTGAGCTCGGGAACGTGATAAAAAATCTCTGTCAGGTGGAAATCTTGAAGTAAGTTCTGTTAGGTGTCAGCCTGCTCGTCAAACACATCATGCTGTCAGCGCGATCCTGATGTGAAGGGTTCCGAGGTGGGCGTTTCAGTGGAAAAGCCGTTAAGCTTTTTACTTGAAGGAGCCCTGAAAACTAGACTGCAATTGTAAGGAAGCAGTGTAATTAGATTCAGCCTAATGTGGAGAGTGAAAATATTTCAGTTGGCAAATTGCAGTTCCCTTTTTTTTTTTTTTTCCAAGGGAATTCCTGCGAAGCTCAAGTGTCTTTAACCGGTCAGCTTAAAACTGTCTTTTCAGAATGATGATACCTGTGAACAGCCTTTCTTGGTTTGTTTTTTTTTGTTTTTAATCAAACACAAATTGTTGCACCTTCCTCATCTAGAGAAGGGACGCGTTGCTGCAGCGGGCAATGTCTCCCAGCTCTCTCCCAGCACTGTGTTCAATAGCTTTGCACCACGTATTTAGAACAAGGGCTTGGGTAATTTTTGCACTTGATGGAAAAAATCCCTTCTGTGCTTTGCCTTGGGAACTTTCAGGACCTACACCTGGAGCTGTGGATTGAAGAAGTGTGGTGTGGGCTGTAGCTGTCTGTAAGCCATCCCCACAGCACCTTTTATTTATAGGATGCGGAGCAAGGTGCCCGCAAGTGTCTGGGTGGTTCCAAGAGAAGCCAGTTTCAGGGAGAAATGTGGTAGTTTAGAAAGTATTTAGCTGCCTCTTTCATTACAGCACCAAGAGAACAGCATTAGGCAGTAGACCTGAAAATATGTGTTGCTTCTGAAAATAGAAAAAAAAAAAAAAAACAAAACCAAGCCATTCATATGATTCAGATCAGTTCTGATAATTGGGATCTAGACACTTATGTAACGACAAGGAAAATTATTCACGTAATGTAGTAAAATAGCACGATTGAAATTGTAGTTCTGAGTCTCAGGAAGTATGAATCAACTGCAGAAATTTCTCATCGACTTCCAAGTTCCGAGTCATAAACCATAATGTCATTTAACGTGATTGTTTGTTACCAGGAGTGTTGGCAAATGGACGGGCTGAGACCGAACAGCTGGCTGGCTGTTTTCTGTAGCTCCTCTGACGTGTTCGGCGTTTTTGGGGGTCTTTCACATGTCTCTTGACATTTGCTTTTCCACTAAACGTGCCAGAGAACTGGAGGAAGCCTAAGGGTATACTGCAATATAGAAACTGAAGGTGTGATGGGAGAAAGGCAGCCTGTGATCTATCAAAGCACCTTATCAGATGTAGTGTGGAAAATGCAGCAAAAGATGGTGGGATCGCAGCAGAGAGAGCTTCCTCGCCTCAAGAACACTGACTATTCCAAGGAGCTTATACCAAGCAATCCTGAAAACCACAGCTGGAGTCTCCTGATGAGCAGACGCTGATAGAATTATTTCATTTAGGTTTTTGTATGTGGGATCAGACCTATGACAAGTTCTGCTTAGTTGAAACTGGCTTCTGAAGAGCTTTGTCTGTGCTCAACCTTAAAGATTATTCCCTTTCCATGATGGAAGGGGCAGCTACCAAAGAGCTGTGAGGGGCTCTTGCTGCTCTCTCAGGATCAGGAGTGTAGGGTATGATGTGGGTACACCTGGTGCAGGTTGCCCTGAAGACAGGTGTGGCTGCGTGGGTGTGAAGTCAGTGCAGGTGGCCATGGTGACCTGCCTTCAGGTGCTGATCTTGCTTCTCCTGCAGCCCAGAGCCAGGCAAACTACTGGATGATGCATATTGGGTCATCTAGATGATGCCATCATCTAGGTCAGCTGTGTGGAGAAGTCCTGCTTTGTCCTGAAGGTTTGCAGGTGTTGATGTTCTTTTAGCAGTGCATTTAATTTTTTCCAGCCCTGTAGCCCAAAAAGAGAGTCAGTAGCTTGCAGCAGTCACTGCTGCTTTTAAGCGTGCAGTGCTTCAGCCCTTCCTCACCACCACACACAGCCCTTTAGGCAGAGGATACAGCAGATGTAGTTTCTCTTTCCATATGTGCTCAGGGTACAAGTTCTCTGTGGCCAGATCCTGCAGAGCGGGGGGAGTTGGCTGAAGTCTCAGATTATTCAGGCGGTGCAGGCTCAAAGGTGATGTCCTGGGAGATGGAAAAAAGGGAGGCACAGAGGCTTGAAGGTTCTCCAGGTGCTGGGACTTGAAATATCAGTCTTCCAAGTGTAGAGTCTGGGGTTTCTCTTGCCTACCTGGTGATGTCTACACTGTAGTAGAGACTTGCAGGGTGTGGGTGATGATTCCCAGAGGGACTGACTACAGGGGAACTTGGAGCGCCCGGGGTTTCCAGGAGATGCTTAGCACTGTGTTTTGTAAAGCACCTGCAGAGCAGTATCAGGGAGTAGGAATAATTGTTTGTTCTCATTACAAGTAAAAATAAATATTAGGTAGAAACCAGTTCAGCTAATTTAGATAATAAATCCAATTTATTAGATACCAAAAAATAATTTGGCAGAAAATATCACCTACCTCCAGTAAACCTGATCTCTCTCTTAGGCAGATGATCCTAAAAATGTCTATTTCAGGCATTTTCACTAGGATGAGGCACCCAAAAAAATGCCTATTTCTTTCCATTTCCCCCAAAGGAAGTTTGGGTATCTAGTGTAGATGGAAACATCTGCGTTTTAGACCTCTCTGGGATTTCTCAGCCCAAGAGTTCTGTGCCAGGGGAGTGGCTGTACAGCAGGCTCGTGGTGCCAGAGGGGGGCATTGTGGGCAAACGGGTGTCCTCGTGAAACTGTTCAGCTCTTCTTGTAGGAACATCCTTGATATAAATGTAGCACTGACCTTTAAAGGTCCCTTTCAACCCAAAACATTCGGTGATTCTGTGTCTTGACACAGCGCTGTTGGGAAAAATAACATCTATTAATGTTTCATAACTAATGTGCCTTCCTCCTGGCACCAGATAGAGTTCTGTCCTCTTTCTCCTCACAAAACAACCTGAGGGTGCAGGAAAAGTCTGAACCCATCAAACTCTCCAGAGATAAGGACCTTAAAGTGTGCTTTTGGGCTGTGGTGCCTGGTTATCCACAGTGTGATGCCTTTGTGTAGCAGAGTGCCAGCATGGATTCTCCCTGTCTCTGGGCTTCTGCAGAGAGGGTTTTCCCCTTTATCACAAGACCCCTAGGTCTCTTGGGAAGACTTCAGGCAAAAGGGTGAGGGGAAACCCAGCTGTTTACCAGGCAGTCCTGAAGCTTTTTCACGTGATTCAAGCTGGGACTGTGGTGAAAAGCCTCTTTAATCTTCAAATACCAAACCCCAAGGTGGTCTCAGTTTTCCCTGCAAGTCTTCAAGTATCTGCAGGGACAAGGGTGCTCCCTTTTGGTGCAAGGGAGCTGCTTGGAGGTCAGCATAGGGGTCGCTGTACAAATCCCCTCTTTCCCCTTGCCTGTGAAGCAGCAGCTTATGGATGCGATAGCCTTCCAAACAGGCTTTTCATCTTTTTGGCAGCCGTCACCTACCAGATTTCCTTCTAGGAATGATCTTGCACAAATCCATGTGGCTTTTCACCGGAGGGAAGCAGCGCTCCACCATCCTCACGTGCCTTTCAAAAGCAGGTGCATTGTTTCATCTGAAGGATGTGATGATCCCGCCCGTCTTTCCCTGGGCTCGTGCTTGCCGTGAGGGGGTAAGAAATACGGCAACCAAGCTGCATCAGGGCCGTTGCGTGATTATATTGACGGGACCATACCGTTCATACTGTCATCCCATCTGTTTACACTCTTGGCCACATGTTGTAAAGGTCAAGACATCTACTCGCAGGGAATAACTGGAGTGTGCGATGCTGCGGCTCTGGCTGTGCTGCCAGCTGGCTGCGTGCAGCCCCTTGCGCTCGCGGCGTGCGAGCAGCGGGCTCCACGTGTGTCTAGAGCGGGCCAGTTTTAGAAATCATGAAGTTGATGATGGGAATGAGTTTACTGACTTCTGCCAAGCTCATGGCTTCCATGCCAAGACAGATCCCGAGTGTTGGAGAGCAGCCTTTGCGATTGCTGTTCGGCTGATGCTGCTCAGGGTCCTTGTTGATGTCGTCTCCTTGAAGCGGTGGTTGCTTGTGAGCTGCCTGTTAGTGTGTAGCTGCCTGATCGCATGATTAAAGAAAGGGCAGGTGGTCCTGTAGAAGTCCTCAGCTCCTCTGGATTCTGGATTTGAAGGACTGCAGTCATTCGTCTGCCTTTGGAAGATGTCTGGAAGATGTGTGGCTCCCTGAGAAGCTGCTGTTCCATAACCTGCATGGTTGAAATGAGTGGAAGGTCAAATTTGTCAAAGCATTTTGTCCAGGTCTAAGTCCTGGGCTAAGCTACTGGAATCAGAGCATGTGGCATTAGCAGGACTATGTCTCTATGAAAGCTTTTCAGAGCTCAAAAATTAATGCTGTCTTAAATTTGGGGGTAACTTTGGAGTCTTTCTTACAACAACAAGTGATTGCAATGGGGAAAAAAAAGTATTGCCAAAGCAGTCTTGATTGATTTGAGTCAAATTTTGTACGTGTAAATAACTAAAAAGTTGCATTTTGAAATACAAACCCAGATGTGGGCTTGGTCTGTGTGGAATTTTTGGTAAAAATAAAAGCACTTCCTAGTTCTTTTCCTCAATGTTGAAACTTAACCGCTTGTTAGCAAAAGATTTTTTTGGCAGTTTTCTTCCAGCTGAACTTGGCTTCCTTTGAGCAGCTCTGTCATGGATGGCTTGTGCCGAGCTCCTGCAGGGATTTGTTGCCACAGGCTTGTACCTCCACCGAGGAGCTGCGGGTCCTCGCCGGGTCCAGCCCAGCCTGTCACGGCAATGACGCGCACTCTCCTAGTTTTAAATATAAACTTTTAAGTGGTGGTTGTGATTTAAGAGGAAGGAAGGTGGTGTTTAGACTTTCTGTGCCATGGAGGCACGATTCTTTTTAAGTCATCTTGCCTCATTGCTGACTTGGTGGGGGGGTAGTGGAAGGTACAACTTCCTCAGGACATAAATGGTCCCATCGTGTGTTCCTGCTGTATCCCAGCAGATGCACAAGAGAGGCTATTACTTGAAGTCCATCTACTCGTCATTTAGCATTTCTGTTTGACCATTTGTGTACTGATGTGAAACACAGAGCAAAAAAAAAATCACAGAATTACAGTATCCTAGAATGGATTGGGTTGGAAGGGATCTTAAAATGGCTTGTGGTTGAGAGATTCCGATTTGGTTTAGCAGGCATCAGATCTTAGAGCCTGGGAGATGGTGGTTGAGGACCAGCAAGTTGCACCAGATATTTGGAGGCTAGTGTGAAGTCCCACCTAGGTTACCTGTTTGGGGAAATAGTTTTAAATGGAGAGTAGTTTTAGAATGGATCTAAGGAAGAAATTCTTTACTGTAAGGATGGTGAGACACTGGCATGGGTTGCCCAGAGAAGCTGTGGATGTGCCATCCTTCAAAGTGTTCAGAGTCAGTCTGGACAGGGCTTCGAGCAACCTTATCTAGAGAACGTGGTCCCTGACCATGGCAAAGACGTGGACCTGGATGATTTTTGACAGTCCCTTCCAGCCCAAACCATGTTTTTTGTCATTTGGGACTGGGATTGACCAGCCGTGATACAGCAAGGGTGAGTGGACATGGGGGGAAACTGTTCAGTGGGTTGTTTCTTTCCACCTTTTTCCCAGCCATAGCTGGCAGAGGATAGAGAGCGGTGCCTTCTGCCACCTGTGTGGCCAGCATCAGCACCCCAAAGAGGTGCCAGCTCCGCAGGGAGCCCTGTGGCCCCATGCTTTGCACCAAGAGCAGCTTCCCAAGGTGGTGGCTTTGGGAAGGACAGGGGGCTGCAGCTGCCCCGGGGCTTGTTGCAGGAGAAAAAAAGCTTAATTAGAGAAACAGCTGCTGTGGGATTGCAGGGAGTTGAATACATTGTACTGGACTTTGATTCCTAAAATCTGCTGTGGATTTGGGCTGGTATTTCCAGAACTTTCAGGTTTTTTTGGATAATAGGCTATGGAAGAGCCTCATAGGGTTGGGTTGGTTTTTTGGGTTGGGTTTATTTTGTTGTTGTTTGTTCTTTTTTGTTGTTGTTTTTGTGTTTTTTGTTTTTTTGGTCTTTTTATTTTGTCCTTTTTGTGTGTGTGTGTATTTGTTTTTTTTGTTTTTTTTTTTTTCTTTGTTTTGTGATGGCATAAGATATTTGAGTTTTGTTGTTAAGGGTACAAAGCTTTTGACAGCGCTGCCTGCAGCTCTTTCTGTTTTACGTTGCCGTGTCCATCATTGCACAATGACAGAATTGAATCAGTGGTAGCAACACTGGGAATTTTTGGCAAAAAAGGATAATGTAGACAGAGCCGAAGTGTTCTGTGAGAGAAAACAGTAGCTGTATTTTCAGAGAGCTAGACATGACTGTTTTGATCCAATGTGGTGTTAATCACAAGAATACATAACTGCTTCCCTATGAACTTTCCCCTTAAAAATATCCAATGATATCACCTGATGTTTTGCACAAACCCTCAGTACAACCAGAATTTAGAACAGCTGGCTCCATATAAACTTGGAATATTCATAGGTCAAATATTAGTGTATAAATAAAAACATTTCAAAAATGAAAACAGAAGGACAGTATTTGAAATACACTCAGCGTGCAGATGGACTTCGTGGCTTGAATAGCTTTACAAATTAATCAAGACAGTGTTAACACTTGTTCCCAAGAGGTCAAATTTCCTGATAATAAATGAGCTATTGTTTTTTCAAACAGTATTCCCAAGATGTGGTGTTCCCTGTATTTTAGTGGTCATTCGTGGTATGAGAGACGTACGAGTCAGCTGTTTGAAGCCCCCTTTGAAAGAAGCTGTATTGGATCAACCCAGAATCTTACTGGTGGCAAATGGAGAGCCACGATTTCTGTTCTTGGGTGCAGGCTGTAGAAGATGTCCTGTTTAAAGCACGCCCAGGAGCGTTGGTGGTGAGGGGCCCTGCTGTGGGCGAGCGCAGCCGCGCTGTCCTTATCTTGTCGCTTACCACATCGTGCTCGCATGGCACGTATGGTCGAGGTATTAGACACTGTTTGTACAAGGGCTGAGGGGTGACATAATGTCTATTGAAACACAGGCATTCAGCTCTGTGCCGGGCAGCAAGGAGCACTTAAAAGAGGA
Source organism: Megaceryle maxima (assembly GCA_024605025.1). Lineage (NCBI taxonomy): Eukaryota > Metazoa > Chordata > Aves > Coraciiformes > Cerylidae > Megaceryle > Megaceryle maxima. The sequence continues at coordinate 69,602 of JANHGN010023260.1, read as the reverse complement.
GAACAGATTAGAGCCTGTGGGCAGGTTGTGATGGTTGCATCTGTAAGCCAAGAGGTGCCAGGTCTGCAGTTCCGGTGTGAAACCGAGGTGCCTTCTTGCATCCTTCTCTCTCCAGACCATTTGAGAGAGAAATCCAGGAGAGTAAAGCTCTAGGCTATCAATTCCAGTCCTCTTAGAAGAAATAAAATTGTCTGAATAAGTTGGAAAAAATGTTGGACTGTAACAAGCACGTACAGGATGCAAAAGACTTGTCTGCCTCTGGCTTTGTAAACCCTGTCGTAAAAGTTGTTTGGAACTGGTTTCCCAGAGAGGTGGTGGCTGCCCCATCCCTGGCACCATTGCAGGGGAGGTTGGCCGGGGCTCTGAGCACCCTGCTCTGGTTGCAGATGGCCCTGCTCCCTGCAGGGGCTTGGATGAGATGACCTTTCAAGGTCCCTTCAACCCAAACCATTCTATGAACACTTTCTGCAGCGTGACTTCCATCTTTTTCAAACTGTTAAAAGTATCTGGATGAAGGCTCAGTATTGGGGAATAAAGAACAATATCCCTGTGTCTTCATCATGATGCCCAGCCTGGTTCCTCAACACATATGCGTGCAAGCAGTGAGAGGTTTCTCTGTGAACTTTGTCCTGTCTGTGTGAATTTGGTGCAAAATAGGCGCATAATTTGAAATTTTAAGGCTGGTGTGAAATTGGTATTTGAATACCTGCCCAAAGATTGGCTCCACAAGCACAGAACCCAGGTGCTTGACTTCAATGATGAAGCTGGGAGAAGAAACCCTTCCTTTTAGAAAAGCAGCCCAGTCTCTCTTGCCCACAAACCATCATCCTGAGACCACATTTCAAGCCTGCAGACCCTTTTCCTTAATTACTGTAACATCAAACGTCTTTGACATGAAAGGGACCAAGCAGTGGCTATGCAAGATAATGACTTGTTTATAAAAATAATTTAAACAGCATATGAAAAGGATAAACATGCGTGTCCTGCCAAAATTCACTGTATGTTCTGCAGGCTTTAGTGATTGTGAATCTCTTGGCTTGCCATTCCATTTTTTTTTTTTTTTTTAACCACAAAGGAAAAAGAAAAGTCAAAGTGGGAAGGGAGGAATGAAAAAAGGGTGTTGTAAAAAAAAAAAGAAAAGTTCTCAGATTTAAGGAAGTTCCAACTTCTTATGCTGTGGAAGATAGCTGGAGACAAGAGGTTTATTTAACACACTATGATAGAGCTTTTCACTTTGAGATGTCTGTGTCTTGTCTCTTGTGTGTGATAGTTTCTACACTTCAATGATTGCAGCAGCTGCCCTGTCCAAAAATGTTCTATTTTGCAGGATGTGTGATTCTCATTACTTACTAGACAACGTAAGGATACGGCACTGCCTCTTATTGAGGACCTCAAAACACTTCATAAGCACTGAAGTCTCACAGCATGCTCTGATGAACATAAATTGCTGCTACACTCATCTTCCAAATGGCTCAGCTGAGGTTCAGAGGACATGACCGGACTGGGGCTCTCATGAGGTCCCCGAAATTCTTGCTTCCAGCCCCATGATGTGACCATGGAGTGGCTCGTGGAGTTGGTGAAACAGTAGGATCTTTCGTGGTGAAACCCAGCCTTCTTCAGGTTGAAGCATCAGGTGGAGACTACAGGTTCTTAGTTGGCTTAGGATGCTCTTTACCCTAGGTGATGGCTTTTGCAAGAGAGCAGCTCCTTCCTCTTGGGTCTCTGACCAAATGGTGTGGGAGACACGTGGGTGATAGCATGAGTGGGCAGGCTTTGGTTTTATGCATGTGTTGAAGTCACAGAATCACAGAATTTCTGAGGCTGGAATAGACCTCCAAGATCATTGTGTCCAGCCTATGACCCAACACCTTGACATCAGCTAGACCATGTCACTAAGTTCCACATCCAATCTTTCTTTAAATACCTCCAGGGACAGCGACTCCACCACCTCCCTGGGCAGTCCATCTCTTGTCCATCTGGCATCCATGAGGAAAAATGAAAGCAGTTGCAGGCTAGGACATTTTTGTCTTGCAAAACTATTGAAGAACCTACTAATGGTTTGTTTAACTTTTGGTAAAGTCCCTGATCATGCTAATGTTCATGCTGCAGGGTGGTAACATCTTTTGGTTATGTTCATACTGCGGTGAACCTAATAGTAGGTGTTCTTCTGAGTTAACTGATAGTTGTGTTGAGAAACTCCGAGGGAAAAAAAGGCAGCGTAACGGCCGAAGTCAGTATAATGACTCCTTTATGCTTCAGGAGCTATTGGGATTGGGTCCGCCTGATACTTTTGCTATCACTGGGCTCAGTAAAAACAATTTTATGGGGTCCCAAAACAGTCTGTTGCTTCTGGCAGCCAGAGAGCTGGCAGCTCCAACTCACTGAGGCTTGAAGAGATAGTTCATTAATTCATGGCACTTTCCAGAATAAACATGGCAAACCTCCTCTGAAATAACAGACGGTAAATCCTCCCTGTCACTCAAGACTGCACGTTTGTCTTCAGAAAGGGGCCGTGAAAGAAGCTGTCCATCTCTTGATGAATGAGAAAATAAATAGCAGAAGAATTGTGCATTGTGTCGTAGCTGACATGGCAAAGCTTCAGGGCGGAATAACAACAAACTTTTCCTCGCCTCTTACCCCTGTTAAACGTGGACCTAAACCAAGCAGTGCCCACTGGGCAGGCTATCAGATGGCAGAAACCATCGCAGCTCTTCGTCGGGGATCCCCGGTGGGAACAACAGGCTCTTTTACTCCCACTTGGATGCTTTTTGGGAAGATAGATTTCAGCACCTCTCAGTTTCTGCTCCTCAGGGATGGGACCCTCGGATTTCTCTGTGCTGCCAGGCTTCTGGAGGTTGCTTCAAGCTGGGGTTGCTGGGAGCGTGCAGATGTTTTGTGCAGCTTGTTATTTTCTATGTTGGAGGTTATGAGTCAGATTACTGTTACCAAAATGTTTATGTGAAATCATTTCTGAGTCATATATTTGCATCATATACAACCTGTCTGACAATCAAAACATTCAGCGCTCAGCTAATGATTATACTGAGTTTTCCAACACTCTGCTCCAACAGAACATAATTACACGTTGAAGTGCAATATTTTACTTTGACAGGGCTCTTCGTGCGTCTCGTGATGTCAGGGCATCGTCGTTGCTATCGTCTGAAATTATCAGGCAAATATGGACTTTGTTGCCCAAAACAAAGTTAAAAATAGTGAGAGGCAGCCCCTCAGAAATGCAGCCCCCTGCACACGTTCCTGGAAATGGGCTTTTTCTGTCCTCAAGAGCACATAAGTTTCAAGAAGTCGCATAGTGCTTTTAGCCTTATTCTCTCCGAGGTGCCTGATGAGGGTTTATTGGTGAATTAACAGACAGTTGTGATATTTGCATGGAGAAAGTGTTTGAATACCAGGATTCGGCAGCTGCCCGGGAGGTCGTTTGCTACTTTCTGTATAATATGGTTTATAAGATGGAACCAAAGTATTTTTTAGTAGCTTGGAAGACATAAACAGCTTGTAAACTGCAATTTAATGCACGCTGTGTTTATCTGTCGTTCTGGCATAAGTAGGGGTCCCTTACAAAAATATTCTGAATTAGGGCAAACATTTAAGGATATATTTACCTTCAAGGGTGTGAGAACCAGGGCAGGAGCAATTGCTGCCACGTCCCAGTGAAATCAGTAACTCCTCTTCAATGGTTTATTCCAAAATGGGATGGGGGAAAAAGAAATCACCCCCCAGATCCATGCTAAGGAAATGGTCGAGGAGATGAAAATTATCTAGGGGCAAAGGGCTGCTCTTCTGTTTGTTTTTAACTAACCACCTGTGAAAAAGCATAGTGATACTGAAATAGAAAATGACTTTAGGGCTGACTTGTCTGAGTTTGGGTTACAGCCTTTTGGGATTGGCTTTGGGAGCTCAGGTAGAAGTGTGAGGGGCACCGGCAGGTCCCTTTAAGTATAAAATATCATTGTGCTCTTACTGAACTGACAGAGCAGGGAGAATTGTGATGAAATTCTTTACGTTCCTAGTGGGGGGAAAAAGATGTGTGGATGACCCAGTAGTAGACTTTTCTGTCTGCACGTGTCTGAACCATGCTTAATAATTTGGGAGGCCACATTTGGAGCAGTAAAGAGCATCCTTGCGCAGTGTGAGCCAGCACCACCTTTATGTGTGCGCTCTCCTTGGCCAGCCTCAGTGACAAACTCGGAACTGGGCTATGAGGACCAATCTGTTGTGAAGTGTAGTGGAAAACGCCCCCTCCTTTTCCCCCCCTCCCCATCACCCCCCAACCCTCCCCCCCCAAAAA
>JANHGN010023260.1:41307-53261 GCA_024605025.1 Megaceryle maxima | reverse complement strand
ACCAGAGCAGGGTGCTCAGAGCCCCGGCCAACCTCCCCTGCAATGGTGCCAGGGATGGGGCAGCCACCACCTCTCAGCAGCCTGGGCCAGGTGATGGGAAATGCGTAGGTACCAGTAACTGCTGTTTCCATTCTAGATCCATTCATTAATGGTTCAACTTGAAGGTGTCTTCCAGCCAAAACGATTCTATGAGTCAAGGTTCTTGAGCACATACCCAAGCAGTAGAGTATAGAGCTATAAGAAAAGTGAAGGCACTATTAATATGGGCGTTACCTTATGAGAACACACACAAGCAGTAACATTTTGAGGCAAGATTGTTTGGTTTGGATGTACCTACAATTGGGGGGGGGGGTGAGGGGGGAGTGCAAACAGCTGTTTCAAGGTTTTTGTTTTGAATAAAACAGTCCTAGTTCAGGGGGGTTTTCTTTTGCCAAGTCCTAGTTCAAGGCCGGAGGGAGATCTTACAACTGACTTCAAGTCCTGAAATGACTTGGGAAGCGAGTGCCAGCACAAACTGCTCTGCAGTACCCACGGGCATCACTGACCCGTGGCTAGGGAGGGGCTGGGAGCTGAGCCCCCAGCCGCCCTGCGTGGTCCTGCTACCTGTGCCACTGTTGCAGGACCTGTGATGAGGCTGTTTTGACTGGGTTTTGGATCCTGCAAGAATTGACTTGTTTGGGGCAGGGGGTTTACTGGGTTGAGTGAGTGGACAATTGGGAATCTGCCTCCAGTGAGAGACAGGTACTGATACCGGCATTGCTGGGACCTGGATTCTCTATCTTGGAAAGTGTGCATCATGTTGATGCTCTCTATTACTAATTAGGAGTAGCTTTTAATTACATTGACAACAATTAAATGGAAGGACATGGAGTTGGGTAAAAGAAAAGAAAAAAGGGTTCACTGTTACTTGTTCTTGCAAAATAAATTTAACTGTATTTGTGTCTCCTCCGACATTCTTGTCTGCAAGCAAGTGAATATGTTGGTAGAGATGTGGGTGAATGGGTTAAAATTTGGCTGAAAGTGGGGTAGTAAAAAGGGAATTTTGAATTCAAGTGCACATTGTTCATCTTTACTCTCTGGGTCAATGGGTTTCCAAAAGGCAGAATTTGCTTCTTCTGTATACTCCTCTTAGGTGCTTCTAACACTTTTGTGGTGACCATTGGTTACTTCTCTGTGCTCAGAATGTAGATGGTACAAGTTTGGTCTGTAGCTGGGTGGTGCAAAAGGCACTTTGGAGAACTGAGGTGAGCTCTCTGCTGCATTTGGGGGAGCAGGAGTTTGCATAGGGGTAAATCCATTGTAAATCAGGTGTATTTGCTCAAGGGAGTACTTGTCAGGAGCATGGAGGAAATGCTGGTAGCTAAGCCTAGATCATTTCGCTTGAAATACCTTGGGTTGCTGAGCTGCTGCTGAACCCAGAGTCCAGGAGAAACACATTGCATGTGGCAGGAGGTGCTGGGAGTTCTGGGCTCCCCAATCCCAGTGCAGGTATAACTGGAGGATCACGGACCCTGTCTGCAGGAAAACGACATCCCATTTAGCCAAAACCCTACTCGAAAGAAATGAAAATTTCCTGACAACTGGAAATCCTTTTTTCCCGCCAGCTCTATACCTGGCTCTGGTTTCATCTCTTAATGGAAACAACCTGCAAGATCCTAATTACTGGCTGCCAGCTCGGGACAGAAGAGGTAATGGCACCATTAAAATGCAGGAAGCAGATTTCATCAGTGCTTTGTCAACTGTCCTGCCTCATTCATGTGAGGCAATGACTCAGCCGTGGATTCGTGGTCTGGCCCCAGGTCCCTGCCTTGGACTGGATCACCCTGCAGTACCGTGTGATCTGGATCAGCTGGGAACAGATGATATGGGATTTAGTTCTACCTCGGTGCTTTTATGTCAGCTTTATGTTGCCTGTGGGAAGCACAGGCTGACAGATGACTTGGCCGGGAGCCTGCCAACGCGAGGTCGAATAGGTAGCAAAGAGGGGAGAAAGCTTAAGCCACCAGAGGACATTTTTGCCATCTCTTGGCTCTTCATCACGTTTTTTTTTGGATTTGATATTCAGAGTTTTAAAGCTGGGTTCACTGCACCAGCAAACTACAGCATCAGCATTAACACTGGTGTTCAACCCCTTTCCCTCTGTTCTATTGTGTTCTATCCAGGATCTGAGCTGGAGCTTGGCTCCACAAACACTTCACTCATCACAAGGAGGAGCCAACAACAGCCATTGGGGGTGGGGAGATGTCTAGAATGGCATCCCGGAAGTAGAAAGACAGACAACAATCTCTAAGCTGTCTCTGCCACCAAAGGATGTAGGACATGGGACACTCCTGGAGCTAGTATCTACCATCCTGGCTATACAGGTGGCTTCAGAGGTGCTTCTGGTGCTGGTTTCAACGTGTGGCTCATCTTTCCTTCTTCTGTTCTGATTATTTTTTTTTCTTTTGATGCTTCCAAACAGTTTTCCCTGGAATTCTTAACAGCTTATCATTAGAGGTACAATTTACATGTTTGTTTTGAAGCCCAGCCTGCAGGTCCTCTCTTCTTCTAACAGACCTGAAGAAGTTAACATGGTGCAATGTAGAACCTTTATGTAGTTTTGGTAGGACCTTGGTGCTGAGATGGGTTCATCAGCATTAACCACAAGTGTTCTTTATTAAATCTGTGCCCTGGAAAATGATAGGAAGTGGTGGTGTGTCCCCCTCCAGAATTCCCTGCTCTCCCTGTGTACACATGCACATATACATGCCTACAGATGTGCTTAATTTGTGAGGTAGCCAAATGGTTATGGCATTTTCTTGCAGTTTCTATAAGATGACTGTCTCTTGCTTCCTGCATTGCCAAAAAAAGCTCCTTGTTTTTGTAATATTAAGACTAAATGTAGGCAGGACCTGTTATGACCCATAAGAACACACGTGAATGCATGTATAGGTAAGAAAAGGCATGAAGTACAGCTGTGTGGAGGGCAAAGCGTTGTTGGTTTGGGTTTGGTTTTTTTCACTTGGAAGGGCCACTGCAGTATTGATACCTTAAAAAAAAAAGAAAAGAAAAAAAGCACCAAAAATCCTTGAACGCACCCCCCACACCCTTCTGTGGCATGAAGACCCTCTGGGCTTTGCTCACCTCTCATCTCCAGGTCTGGGTGAGAAGAGGCTCAGAGATTTTCGTTCTCTGAACTTCAAGAGGGTTTCCTTTAAAAATCTGTTTATGGCTGGGGAGGACATGCCTGAAAAAACATTTGCACATAAAACATCTGTTAAGTGAATCTCCACACACTGAGATCAAGAGAACGTGAAGAAATATGTACTTCCAAGGACCTCTCTGCCAATTGGAGCCTCCTTCAGAAAATAAATACAATCTCCCTACGAGTCTCTGGTAACTTAGTTACTGAAAAATAAATTGAGCTACTTAGACCCTTGAACCTTCTTCCCCCCGCTAAGTCTGAAGCAAATGCATAAAATTGCATTGGAATGATGCACGCCGAAGCCAAATAGATGGATTTTAATGTTTCTTTGGTATGTTGTCAGCTAGTCAAGTGCAGGCAGTGACAGAGCTGGTCTGTGTGTGAACTAACCACTTCCAGTAGTGCAGCCACCGGCCTTCCAGTGGTAAATTAAAGCATTGCAAAGCCCTTCTTAAAACCTCCCCTCGCCAAAAAGAGCAGCATCACCCGGGAGGGGCTGTCGGAGCTGTAGCACGGTGCTGCTAAGGACTTTTCCTTATTTATTGTTTAATTTCTCATTCCTCCTTTTGCCTGGCAGAGTGCTCGCTGTGGCAGCACAACATTTTTCCTCTGTTTATTTTTTTGTTTAGTAGTTTAGCTTCGGGGTGCCGTTCGGTGCTAGCAGGCACCTAGTGGGGGGGCTGCTGCAAAGCCCTAGCCCTGCCTGCGACATCGTGGCCGTTTCAAACCCCCCGCGGCCAGCAGCGGGCAGGCAGTCGGTGGTGTGCTACAGATGTTTTTACAGTTCATTTCCAAACAGCTGCTTTTCCCTTCTTTCGTCTGTTTTTCCTTTATTTATCAAGTCCCTGAGGAAGGCTGATGGCTCGCAACCCTGGCAGGGGCTTGCTGGGTGAAAGCCCTTGTGCGGGGCCCTGGGGCAGACCCCTGGGAGGCACCTGCTACTGAAAAGGGGAGTTTGCTGCAGCAGGTTGCAGCGAGCCCAGGGGATGGGGACCCACGGGCTCAGCCTCGGGTGGACAAACCAACATACCTACAGCTTTTCCTGAAATGACCCAGGGAAAAAGGCAGAAAAGCGCTTGAGATGAAGATGGGTCACTCCAGGGCCTCCTCTATGGCAGCCAGAGCCACGCTCTGCCTCAAGGACACGCCGTTGGAACGGCTTTTTTGGATTTGGAGTTCCATGGATTAGAATGTCAAGGCACGTCCCAGCTCTGGGGTGCCAGAGGAGAGCGCACCCTCGCTCGCCGATCCCCGCTGTGCCGAGAGCTGTCCCGTACCGATAGAAAATGTTTTGCTCGCAGGTGATGGGAAGCGGAGCAGGAAGGAGGAAAACAAACCAGAGCGCCCTATTTGGCCAGCTGACAAAAATCCCCAGGCATTTGCAACTCAATCCTTGGCTCATGAGCCGGATTTTTTTTTTTTTTTTTTCCCCCATTCAGATTCCCTTTCCGCAGACAGATTTCTGCGGATTGTTTAAGGGGAGGAAAATCCAAAGATGAATCCTTTCTCCACCCGCTCTGTAACAAAGCTGTTCGTTTCTTAACTTGTTCACAAAATTGTGAATATGCTCCATCTGCTGCTTTTCTTTTTACATTTTCTTGTTGGCAGTTCCTCGCTTTGAAGGAGAAAAAGCTGCCGGGAGCTCTGGGGTTGTCACAGCCCCGTTTGCTTCTGTGGTGCGAAGCCAATAAACCCGAGGATGCTCTTTTTAAATGAGGTTTCAAATTTTATAACAGCAAGTTTCAGATTCTGCCTGGAGCGGAGGATGCTCAGGGAGTTGGTTGGTTGAGGATCAGGTCTGGCTTTGTTAACTTGGAGGGTGTCTCAGCTCTTCCGTCACTGTGGTGTCAAGTCTGGGCTGGGCAGCTAATAACTTGTGACAACTTTACAATGCTTGAGAAATAAGGTTAATTTTTTTTCAGTGAGGATTCTGGGAGCGGCAGCTGGGAAGTTGGGTGCCAAACTGAAGGCTTTGCTGGACAAAGAAGTGAGTGATAAAATGATTTTGCATTTGGTGCAATTCTTCTGTAGAAAGGCTCAAGTGGTCGTCACTTATGCTGAGTTAAATTAACCGTGTGGTCTTGCAAAGTCAAGTGCAAGGCGCTGCAATTCTCTTTTACTGAAGAGCTTCTTGCAGAGCGAGTGGCATGGGGACAGCACTGGTAGGGAAGGAGAAAGCTCCAAGAAATTGAATTTGCGTAGAATAAATGTTATGCAATCTGGCAGGGGGGTCCGTGAGCTGGAGGGGAGTGACCAGGAGCCTGAAGGCTGGTTTCCATCTTTCACTTTTTTTATGGAGATCCTCATCAGGGAGATGTTTTTCCTGATATCCAACCTAAACCTCCCCTGGGGCAACTTGAGGCTGGTTCCTCTTGTCCTGTCCCTTGTTCCTTGGGAGCAGAGCCTGACCCCCCCAGCTCCAACCTCCTGTCAGGAGCTGTCAGAGCCAGGTCTCCCCTGAGCCTCCTTCTCTCCAGGCTCAACAGCCCTCAGGTCCCTCAGCTGCTCTGCACTAAGAATGTCACCCGTGATTGTTGCATTTCAATGACTATTAAAAAAATACTGTGTGTAGATTCACCCTTGGAGAAGATGCTGGGAGAGCAATTAATTTCACTTCTGTTCAGCATTGTTTTTGGCCAAGTTGTTTTACCAAAAAGGGCTTAGTTTCAGAATACTAAATGTGAAAAGCTGTGCTGCATGACTTCAGTTATTAACAACAGAAAAACTGTCCCATATGTTTTACTGGCAAAGAAAACAAATTTTTACATAATAGAATTAGAGGAGAAAATATTATTCCCTCTTGGAAATATTATAGTATATTTAATAGGAACTTGGAAGCTACATTTCCAAACAGTTTGATTCCAAAAGCTTGGTAAAGTTTGATGTGTGCTCTTGGATCTTTGATTTATGTTGCTTGTACACGTCCTAATTAGCTGGAAAGAAAATCAATTGACAGCTGTAAAGTTATGACCGTGTGTCTTGCCACTCCTTAGTCTTAACTCTCAGGGAACACCTTTGCTTTTATGTGGCTTACAGCTGGAAGTGCAGTTTTCCTGGCTAAACTGTGAAGAAAGTGCAGATAGAAATGACCTTTTACCCCTGAAGAGCTGCTCCATACCAGGGCAAGCGCTGACATTTATGAACATGCCAATTTGTTTGTGTTACGGTGACATCTGGAAGCCTTGATCCAACCTGGTCCTCTGCTGTTGTGCAAGGCCCTCTACATAAGGATCAATCCTTGTCTAGGGAGTTTACAGTCTGATTAAAACTGAATGCAGTAAGTGGCTTTACCTGGAAGCTAAAAGGGAACAGGAAGAGGGAAATGGTAAAGCACGGTGGCTTTTGTTGTTTCCAGATTCACATTTAAAACCTCAAATTCCTAGCAAAATGATGAATGTAGTATTTTAAGCCATGAGACTCATTGTTTTGCTGGTATGCTTTTTATTCTTTCCTGTTTGGATTTATACAGTTATGTTCAGATCAGGGTTATGAGGGTAGAAAGATCCCGTGGGGGAGAGCCTGAACAAGTGCAGAGCTGATGGAGGCACCTCTGCTGGGGTCTTGGACCTAAATACTGCAGCCCCAACTGTCATCAGCTCAGGCTGCGAAGAAACACAGGCAGACAGTTAATAGAAGTCCCTGCATTAATTACACTCCTGATGGGCATCCTTGACCAGGCATTTAGTCTATGCCTTGACCTGTTGATGATTCCAGGTTGTTGTCCTCCCTCTGCCTTTGATTAAAAGCAAGTTGCAACTCCTGGCACTTGTTCTGCTGTCACACCACCCTTAGAGTAAAGATGTTGACATTTCTTCTAGAGCCTGCACTGGGAACAGCCCTTCCCATCACTGTCCCTCTTGCAAATGGTCACAAACACCATCAGTTTATTTGTTCAGGGCACGTTTCAGCACAGCAGTGCCAGTAAGGAAAGAGAAATCCCTGTGGAAAGTGCTGGAAACGTCACTGTTTCGGCAGCACACCTGCCTCCTAACAAAATTGCTTTCGTTAAGAAAAGGAAGAAATTTCTTGTAACTCCAAACACGTGAACTGAATCTTGCATTCCATCTTGGCTTCTTAAAAACCCCACTTTTTAACATAGGATGTTACTGGAGGCAGGGTGGAAAGAACTCTGCTTCAGAGAGGTGCCTCTAGGCAGTAATTGGAGATCAGAAAAATATTTAAAGACTGGCGTAAGCACATTTTAACAATACTAAAAGAAACCAAAGACAAAAATCGTGGTGTTTCTTTTGCAACTGCTTTTTTTTTTTTTTATTTTGGGTTGTTGAGTGTGCTTTTTTTATCATCCTGACTGTCTGCTCTGAGAGCTTTTTATACACATGTTCATTATGCAGAGCAAGTTGGGGTAGAACTTCTTCTAGCCTCTGGCTTTGTGTTGCACTGTGACCATCTTCACGTGTGCTTTCGTGAACGTTGAAGTCGGTTGTCTTGCCTTGGACCCTGAGTAGATTAGGACTAGATTTAAAATAGTGGATGTGGAACATTAACAGACTCTCAGCTGGGATTGCAGGGACCTCCTTGAAGGATCTCTTAAAAGTCCCAGCCATAAAAAACCCTGCAAAAAGCCTCTCTGTAACACAAATCTAGAAAGTGGCGTGGTTTGTCACAAAGCTTCATGCTCTTGGTGACCGCAGCAAGTTTACAGGCAGATGGTTGCTCCTTTGTTTTGCTCCACTTACCCGAACTCCAGATGAGACTCTGTCTAGAATGAGGTTCAAGAGAACCAGAAACTGACCTGGTGTGGGTTGACTTGAGGAAGCACTGGGTTCCTGTGACCATCTGTGGTGGCTGTGTGGCCTGCGAGTGGCACTGCTGGTGGGGAGACGACTGAAGTGTTTGTCACAAAGCCCTTGCTAAGGCTGCCGTGGGGATTTTTGGCCGGGAAAGCTTCCGTTTGTGTTGTTAGCCTTTGGGCTAGGCCCTGTGTTTTGCAGCTGGTACTTAATCCTGCTGGCACAGAGGAAAGGTCTGTTTGTTCTTAACCGGTCTTCCCATTACTACCCGTGTTTACGGACTGGTGGCAAGCGCCGTAGCCTGGAAGCTGCCTCCCCGTGCCCACGCTGTCTTCATAACCAGCTATTTCCGCGACAGAAAAAGGGGATTAGTCATGGGAGGAAGCAGGTGGGTCACGTAGAGGGAAGACAGGGGTGTGTTCTGCTTCGACTTCTCCAGTCAACTGAAGGAGTCACCCTGGGCACAGCATCCCCCGTGGTTCAGCTGCAAGGCTCAGGGAAAGGAATACCCCCAGGCTAACATCTGGTGAGCTTCCAGCTGCCTGTTGTCTAGCAGCATCCTGCCTCTGACTAACCCGCAGGAGGTTTTCTCCCTTCTGCTTACGAGCCTTCAGAGGAGGAAAAAAAAAAACCAATGACTTCTTCAATTCACAGAAAATATAGTTTAGTCATTTATTTTGTCACCCTTTAGCCAAAGACTCTATGTCTTTCCCCATGAAACTGTTGGTGTTGGAGTTTTTTTTTTTTGTTGAGCTCGCTCCCCCCACCCATGTTGGGGGGATCTGGCCACCCCTGACCAAAGAAGGTGGTGTGAGGGGAGGAGAAGTTTGGGCTGGTTGGTACCACCCAGAGCAGGTGGGAAGATCTGCTCTTCCTGCTGCTCTCCCGTACCTCCACCTGGCATGCCATATTTGTTCCCAGCTGGCTTGGTGGGACAGCAGCCAAACCTGGGTTTCCAGAGTGGTGATGTAGTTACTGGGGTCATTTTTCCTTTACCTTGACCAGGACCTTGTTTTAGAAGCAGTTTTTCTCATGGGTCAAACTGCCACCACTTGCCTACCGTGACTGAAGCTGCACCTTGGCATCCTTCTTCCTTTTCCCCCTATCAAAATGGCCAGACATCTTGTGCTTTTCAAACAGGTTGCAATTGTTATGAAACACTTTGGGTTTGTTTTCTTAAGTCCTTAAAAGTTTTTACTTTTTATCATAAGATTGCTAGATTGAAGTTGAGCTCTTTTTTTTTTGGTACTTTGAAACCTGATGGAGAGAACTCCTGTGAAGAGAGTGAGAGTGAGTCCTGTGAGAACTCACACTGTGAAGTTGGTTCTTTGCCTGGTTGGGTCCAAGTGCTTCTGAAGGGGAAGCAAATCCAGGTGAAAGGAACATCATTTCCCCTTCATCAACATTTTAGGAGTAAATATCACCTTCAGATGCACCTCTAGAACTACCCCTGTGGCAAGGAGGGGCTGAATTTAGGGTTTGATGCTGTGATCTACTATGATTAAATACTGAGACAGGGTACAAATGGATTTTGCCAATTCTGTGTTGCCTACATATTTAATTTTCTAACTTACTCTCCAATAGTTTAAAGAAAAGTCTGGAAAGGTCCAGCACAAAGCCAGAATGTAAGTTCATTGTCATACTACTGTTGGTCAGGCAATTTAGAGTAAAATGCTACATGTATTTTGGAAAAGCCAATATAAATATTAGGACTTTGTGCCTCTCTTCCTCTCCACAGTTGCTCTGTGTATCACCAGCAGTAATGAATCAAACTTGCTGATGGTCACCTCCCTGGAGTGGCTTCCAGCATGCAAATGGGATTTGTGGAGGTGGCTTGTTCAGGAAACTCTTTTCTCCTTGGTAGATACTGCTACCAAGTTGCAGAATGTTCATGTCACTGAAAATAATCCCTGTGTATTTTGACAGCAGCTTCAGAACCCCCCTATCTATCTGGAGGATTACCTTAATCTGGGTCAAGGCATATTGCTAAGAGTTTGGAGAAGGCAAAAGCATTTGGGGTGGCTTTGTTTGCTTCAGGGAGCTGAAGAGAGGTCACTGACAAATTCTGTGGATAGTCTTAATTACAGAGAGTTTCCAGAATGAGTAAGTGCAGATGATGTGTTTGGACTGTGCACCGAGTCCTCTGCTATGAGTGGACATGGCTATCAGGGTTGCTCTTCTGTCTGCTAGTTGTACTCTGAGAAACATTTCTGCACCCAGGGAAAGAAAATGGTGATGGGAACACCAGGGAAGCAGGATCCATCCTGGGGATGGAGTTACATCAGGAGTTGCTGATGTCCCTAACCCTTGTGGTTTGGAGATTGTATCATGGAGCAACACACAGGGCTCTGAGCTCACCACCTTCTTAGGTTCCTCAGGTGGTGGGCTCACAGACCTGAGTGTTGCTGCTGTTTTAACCCCTGTGGTTTGGAGCTTAATGTATTATCAGGATGTGGCCAAAATACGAGGTCACGGGCAAATGAAAGATGATTGCAAGGAGCATGACAGGACACAAATCATGGGCAGGTTCAAATGCCAGTAGCCTTTCAAACGCTGGTGCAACTTTATGGATTTTGTTCATGGGCACAGCAGTAAGTGCCAGTCAGAAAATGGGGTGAATGGCACTTGAAAGTGGTCCCAAGGTAGTTTTTTATTCTTTCCGTCGGGGCAGGAAGTAGATCTCTGTCAGTAAACTTTTATTCAAGAAGGAGCCTTGTTCCAGCTGGTAAAAGGACCAGCATCATCCTTCAAGTAATTGTATCCACCACAAAAGGGTTTTGTGTGTCAAAGGAGCTTGACCTGATTCATCAGGTGGGTGAGGGGCTTCTTTCGTTGGTAGGAAATGATGATTTTGGTGATAGACATGGAAAACAATGATGTTAGGCTTGGCTAATTGCAGGCTTTCTGAGTAGCAATTAACATGTCAGAAACATAGTTACTTTTGAGGGAAACACTGAAACTTTCTTTGCTTCTTATTGAGGGGGGAAACAAACCCAACCCAACAAACCACATATGGAAGTCTCCTTGTGAACTAAGGCAAACAATCTGGTAATGCTTCGGGAACCCCTTGGTCGGTGGTGTGACCCAGGAGAGGGCTGTAGGTAAAGAGGGCTGTAGGTAAAGAGGGCTGTAGGTAAAGAGGGCTGCTGGCAGCAGCTCCAGGTTGGCTCTTACTGAAAGCAGAGTAGATCACGTTGTGTGTGTGAGGCTTGTTAATACCCCTGGCAGCTGTGAGAATTTCCAAGACTATAAAAGCAGCTTATCTCCTGAGGAGGAGAGTTCCCTCACCACCCCCCTCCAAAATTAGACAGATTAACTTCCTAAGAAATGGAGAGTTGTTCCACCCCAAACCTACGCTGCTCGTTCAAGCTAATCTCTGGAGGGCTGAAAGGCCTCTTGTCTGTGATTGGAATCATATGATAAAGCCTTGCTCGCTTTCTCTTTTATTGTGCCAAAAAGTTTGTCTTGCTTTTGATCTAGCTGAGAGCTGAAGAGGCTTTTAGTGTGTTTACATGTGTTGTACGGAGCATTTGGAGAGAAGAATATTGGGTCTTATCTCTGGGCTTCTGGCCTGGTATCTCCTTATACCCACATGGTGCTCCTCAGGTATCTGCTGTACCTTCCCCTTCCTCCTGATGGCTCCTCCCATGGTGGGATTTTGCAGACCTGGGGCAGAATGCTGACAAAATGAGGGGTAAAGTCATTGTCTTAATTTGCAGATTGCATTCTGCAGGCTGAGGAGAAGAGAATGCTGCAGACCGCTGTGCTCAGGCCTCCCCTCCCACATCCTGGCCCCGTGCTGGGGATGGTGCTGGTGTCTGCTGCTGTCCTGGGGCATGACCTGTAAAAATCCAATTAGTAAATGCTGAATTGTACTGGCTGCATAGTAATCAAAAGACACAATGAATAATCTCCTTCTCCTCCCTATAATCTACAAATCCATGGGAAAACAAGCACAGAAGCATTTTTGTCCCAAGGACACAAAGCTACAAGACACTGTGAAAAGAACAAGTACCACC
>JANHGN010023260.1:0-22385 GCA_024605025.1 Megaceryle maxima | reverse complement strand
CTGCCAGGGCACCACTGACCCCTGTCCCTCAGCACCACAGCTCCACAGCTTGGAAACCCCTCCAGGGATCACGGGGAATCCACCCCTGCCTTGGGCCAGCCTGGACAACCCTTGCAGGAAGACAGAAATCAGCTTTGGACCTCCCTTGTCACCCATCAGACCAACCTGAACAAATTCATGTGGAAAAACAAAAATCAGAATTGGAAAGCAGCTCGAGAACTGATTTCTCCTTTTGGCATCGTCCTGCCTTTGGGCGTGTGCTGCCTGCCTTTTGAATACGAGGTCATCTGATGCATTGTAGGGCTGTAGAATACAGACTGGGGCATCCTGGGAACCAGCAGCTCCCATCTTGCCTTCCCAAATTTTACTGTTCTAAAACTTGGCTTCTCTGTGAAAAACGAGCTGTTTCCAGGGGGTAAAAAGCCCCCAGAGAAGAACTCTTGGCATTTTTATATTTTGAAGCTGTCTTGCTGAATGAAACCAGTTGATTATAAACTTGATGGGGTGACAATGAGTATATAGAACTTAAATATCTCACCACTCCCACAAAGAAAAAGAAAAACAAACCAAGCACCCTCCATTGTATCATGGGAAGATACATAGCCAGAAAAACTTTCCAACTCATTAAACTTTTATACTTGCTTCAGAAAAGCTTAATGTAGCCTTTCCCCCCCACCCCCTGTGATGTTATAGGGATGCTTCTGAACGTGGTCAAGGAGGACACCATCAGCTTAACAGAATTTCTTTCTGAACACCCCTTCTTTTAACAGAAAAAGATGAATTACTTCATCTGGAGGATTAAAAAACAGTTTCCTTGTTTGTACTCTTCAGGTTGTTTATTCTGCCAAGCCTGATAACCAAATCAGTCCGAATGTTTCCCCTCTAAGCAGTTTAATCAGCTTCTGGGATTGTGTGGGGTACTGGGACAAGGACAGGGAAAAAGGAAGAAAGTTTTAAAAAACAGGAAAATCCTATTGTAAATATATCGGGCAAGTAATAAACTGGGAAAGGGTACTCGGGGCCAAGAGGTACATCAGACCTGCTGCTGCTTTTGTGCTCTGTGGTAGATGTTTTGGTGGGGTTTTCTTTCTCTTGTGGCATGTGTTTGACTTGTAAAAAGAGGGTTGTGGGAAAGTAGAGATGTAAAGAACTCGAGCCCAGCTGTAGTGCTTTTAAACCGTGTGCTCTGTACGGAGGTGAGTGGAGGTCAGGCCACTGGAGGTGACTTGAGGTCAGAAAGTGCTTCTTGGACCCGCTCTGAGCTCCAGGCTGGGTGGGATGGCTCCACACCGTCCCTCAAGCGCTTCGAGAGGCCGCGTCACATCTTGATGTGGGGCTGTAATGGCAGGAAGAGACAGCTACTCCCTTTGCTGTTTCCCTCTGGTATAATTTTAGCTCTCTGGCAACCTGATGGAGTTCTGCTGCTCATCCTGGTCATGTCTTTCCCCTTGCTCTTCCTGGTCCTCTTTTATCATCCTCAGCCACGAGCATGGGTGAGAGGCACCTCACCCGCGGGTCAGCTTGTTCCCAGCGTGGGAGGGGATGTGGCTTTTGCCTGCTCGCTGCAAGTTCTAAATTGAGAATCGTTGCTTCATGCGCGCGTCTCTCCAAAGCCATGGACTGAGACATTCCCTCACCATTAATTACATCCTCTCATCTTGTAGCAGCAAGTGAAAAGGCCAAGTTGGGCACATTGTCCTGCTGCAAGCAGCTGAACACGGTTTCTTGTTGGGCGCTTGCAAGCTTCTGGAAGTACGTGGCCACTCTGTTCTGGGAGTTGCATCCAGCAGGGCTCAGCTTGATGGGGAGTAACTGGGCAGCTCAAGCCCCTTCTGGGAGAGTGTGCACACGGGTGATGCCACCCAGTCCAGTATTCCCAGGATCACTCCTGATTAAAAGCAGGGGCAAGTGCTTCAAAGAGAAGCCCAGGTGGCCAATAACTGATAGCCAGTGAAGGAGTTCCTGGGTGGCTCTGGAAGCGAGCGGTACCATCGTTTGCCTTCATGCACTCTTTGGGTGTCACCAGCTTATTTCTGGAAGCTGCAGGGTCCGGTCACCCACGTTTGTCAGTCACTTGACATCTAAACCGCTCAGACAGAGGCAGCGTGAGAGGGACAAAATTGGCAGCAGCCTCCGACTCTGACAACGCTTTGAGTTTGCCCCATGGCAGCTCTTCTAACGCAGCATCTCCAAGGGCAGTGTCCCACAGGACACTCAGTGGCTGTCACACCGAGGTGAAAAGATTTCCAGGCGAGCATCAAAGAGAAGGATGTGAGTAACTGTCACGTAGGGAGCCAGGAGGTGGACCCAGCCAGATGAGGCAGCTCCCATGGAAGGGCTGCCAAAGGAAAGGGAGAGGACACAAGCAGAACTGGGTCTGGGCTATGAGGAGGAACAGGCAAGTTGGGGGATGGTAGAGGGGAAAGTCTCCACAGGCTGTTTCCAGTGCCCAGGAGATGTATCTGCTCTCTGGGGAGTAACCTGCGGGTGAAGTAACGAACCTCAAGCACGTTGGCCGTCATTCCTGGCTCCACTCCTGACCGGTCCTTGGACAAGTCACTCTCCTGGTGACTCAGTATCCCAGCTGTAGAACAGGAATTGCTGCTTACCTCACGGGATGTTGGGAGGGTGGGCTCGTGGACGCCTTTGCGGTTTGGTGTAAGGCGGGGCGGGGCAGCAAGAAGCGAGCACAAAGACAAATGTGAAGAGGGATCTATACTTTGCTCGCTGCCTTCCCTGAGTGTAATCATGTTCCTAATGGGGACATAATGGACATAATGGTGACTTATTCATCACTGACACGCACCCCTTCAACTGCACTGTTGGGAACAGCTTTTTGGGTTTACTTTTTTCCCTTTGGGGTTTTAAAGATGTGATTTTTGTATGTTTATGTAACATGATCACGTTCTGGTTTGCATCTCTCTTAAACCCTATAGCCGAGAGCGTACCTGAGGAGGGCTGAGACCAGAAAGCAAAGGGGGTCACTCCTCCTCAGCTCTCTCATCTTCAAATAAGCTTCTGCAAAAGGAAGGGGAGCTCTGGTTAACTTTAACCCTTGAAGTAAACGTCCCGTTAACCTTACTCTGCTCACGTGGCTGCCCCATGGCTAACGCACAAACCCCAGAGCCAGAAACCAGCAGGTTTTAGGACAGTTAGGGAGCTGGTTGACCTGGTGCTGACACTTTGTTCCATCTGTGGCTTTATGTGCTGGAGCAAAATGGAAGTAATTGTCTCCTCTGTTGGAAGAAGGGTGTGAGGCTTAAGGAAATGCCATAAAGAATGTGGAGGTCCACGGGTGGAAAATGCTGGGGCTGGTAACAGCCCTGAATTTTACACGGGAGCAGAAGGCACGGTCGTATTTCACCTGTCAAAGCTGGCTTTTCTTTAAAAAATAGGAAATCTCAAAGGCATTTACTGGAGAAGAGGAACATTCATCTTTTCCTAGTGCTGTATTTGAAAGGCTTTAGCTGCATAAGCTTTCCTGGCCCTTGCCAAGCCTGTCTTTGGAGGAAAAAAAAAAAAAAAAGGATTCTTGGTTTTTTTTTTCTTGATGGAGCAGGTGGCAGCATGCGGAAACCTTTTGTTGTGAAATTTTTAGTCATGGTTCCTTTTTTTTTTTTTCCTTTTCTTTCCTTTTCCCATCTGCAGTTGAGTACGACAAGGAGTTCACGCCTCACCAGCGGCACCACAAGGAGTTCAAATTTAATTTGTCTCAGATTCCCGAGGGCGAGGCCGTCACAGCCGCTGAGTTTCGGATCTACAAGGACTGCGTTGCGGGGAGCTTTAAAAACCAAACTTTCCTTATCAGCATCTACCAAGTGCTGCAGGAACATCAGAACAGGTATGCGAGATGGGGCTCACTCTGCCACCAGCAGCTGTCCTGGGGAAGCTTGGGAGTTCCTGTTGAGAGGACTGATAAATAAACGTTATCGGGTTGGTTCCTGTTGACGGGGTTATGTTGTTGCCTGGTCCTTTCCTTGTGAGACGTGGGCATGGCAGAGTTGTAAAATGGACCTCAGCTGGAGAAAGTCCATGGTATTGTAGGCCAGGGTGTCACTTAGCTGTGACCTTTGTGTTGTCTTTGAATAGAGCAAGAATCTGACGTGAGGCAGTGGGTTTTTAAACCACAATTACGTTGGCGTTGCTCTTGTGTACTGAAAGACACACATCCCCTTTCAGCTTTATACTACCAGCATAAAAAGCACAGCCTGTTTGAAAAGTGCAGGTAATTTGTGCAGATTTGACCTGCTCTCAGCTGGACTTACATTAAAGTAAATAAAGCAGAAGCAAATTCAGCATGCTGACCACAGGTACAAAATCACTCCTGAGCTTTTGGTGGCAATGAGACGGGCAAAAGAGAGAGAGGCACAGTAGAAACTGTGACACAAAAATCCAAACAAGTGTAAATGGAGTGATTAATTTCAAAAAGGTCAGGTTTCAGATGGGGGAACCACGTAAGACTAAAAGATGGAAATACACGGTCAATTAAATGTCAGAGTAATGCTGTGGTACAAAAGTGTTTCATTACTTCTGCTGGAATGTGTCAGGACTGTGACTGTTCCTCTGCTGCAGGCAGAGAAAAAGAAATCAGAAACAGCAGTGTTTTAAGAAAGCTCCATTTCTTCTCTCGGAAGGTTTCTTGAGTGTTTTCCTTTCCGGTCCTTCTTTCTCCAACCTTTCCAGTGACACCACTGGGGGCATCTGCTTTTGATGATTTGCTGTTGTGAGAGCAACATCAAATGTCTCCAGGGAGTGTGGCCTCTGGGGAAATGGCGAGAAATACTGGGGGATGTAAGTGATGGGGAAGAAGGTGTTAGATTTAGAAGATCAGTGTTCGCTTTCTGCTTTGAGCTGTGGGTTGCTCGAGTGCCTCCTGGGTTAACATGCTTGCTGGTGAAGGCGTGACATCGATGCCCACTTGGAGAGCCACTGGAAGCCCAGATGGTCACGCAGATGTCACGGACGTTAGCCGTACTGTTCATTTAGAGTCACACTGAATAAAAACCCATGAGTGTTGGTCTGGTTTAGATGCCACAAGTAGAGATCCCACCTCTGGAGCTGGAGGAAAACCTCTGCCGAGTGCCTGTGGCGGTGATCGATACACCGCTCTGTGGCGGTCACCAGCACAGGGCACAGAGGAGGAGAACTGTCAGCTTTTAGCTATATGTAACATTTTTTCAGAGGAAACTGAGCACACAAGTAAAGAAAAGAGAATAAAGTACAGGATATGTTCCCAAACGTACCCTTTTCCTAACAAATTTGCAACTTTCTGTTGGGAGAGTGGCTGTCTCCAGCAGTGATGCTGGCACCTCGTTTCTCTGTTTGAAATGCCATGCTGGAAACATGCCAAAATCAGGCTGAGCTGTGAAGCTCTGACACGTGTCTGTTGGCACTGGGCCCTTTGGCACCTGCCTGTGCTGGGCATCGCTGGGTGCTGGAGACCTCCCCGCAGACCCAGCAGAGGCAGCAGCTCGGCTGGGGATCACCAGCAGGGTGGTCTCTCTACAGAGCTAGTGAGTATTTCAGGTTTTTTCAGTTCCCATCCATCGCTTTCCTCCTGATGCTGCTGGCGGCTGTGCCGAGGGGATCCCACTGGTGTGGGACTGGGAGCTGTAAAGCGGCTTCCTCCAGGTCCAGCCTGCCAGCGATTCTCCGTCCCTCCCGCCACGGGCTAGGCGTGAACGGCTGACCCAGGGCTGCGTGTCTGTAGCTCATTACTAACCCCTGACTCATCCCATCCCTCAAGGCTCCCTTTTTGCTTCTTTTCCTATTTTTTTATTTATTTATTTTTTAACTGGTGGGAAGGAGGGAGACGTTGGGCCAAAGAAACTTCGGATGAGTCTGCAGGACTTGTCACCGCATCTGTTCAGATCGTGCCTCACAGGTTCTTGCAGCTGTAAAAACGACCTGCCCTTTTCCAGCCCTTTTCCCTTTCAGCTTAAAGGATTCTTTCATGTACGTGTAAAATAGAAAAGCGCAGATGAAAATGTGTGCTTGTGTAGAAACGGGGGCGTAGGCACCTATTCTCTGCATGTATCTCTATAAAAGAAGTGTCTGTGTGTATTTATAGTCATCTCTATTAATTGTCCTCTCTATATTAGAAATATGCAGATGTTAAAAGATGGTTAAAATAAGATACTAGAAAAATAAGATATTAGAAGCTCTTTGCCACCCTTCAGAGTTACCTTCAGTTGAGGCTCTGGCTCCAGGAGCTACTGCTGTGACAGCTTCAAACACGCAGCCGCATCGGTGACCTGGGTGGACTTTGCCCTGAAAACACTCTTGAAAACAAATAGTAAAAAGTTGTATTTAGCTGTTCACTAATATCTCTGCACAGAGGGGAAAAATGCCTTGGATTCTTCTGGTATGCCCTAAGGAGCTTTATTCTTGGAGTGGTTTTGGTTTATAATCATCAGTTCACTCAGTTGCTTTTACGGGTAGAGAGAAAAAAAATAATAATCCAAAGTGCTTTTTACTTCCCCTTTTGTCTTAGTGGATTTATTTGGAATATAATCTTTTCTTTTCCTGTTGAGAACACTAGAAGGTTAAATTACAAGGAAAAAAAAAACCCACTGGTTTTTGAAGGAAGTTGCTAAATATTTTGTAAGACTTCTGTTGCATTTTAGCAGACGTGTTACGAGCCAGAAAATAACAGCTGCCTTTGACTTAAAAAAAAGAAAATACTAAAAAAAGTTGTGTCACACTTCCTTTGGACTAATAGTTTGAATAACAGCCTGATACTTCCTGGCATTTTATGACATTTTATTGCTTAAGGAAGAGCCTGTATAGATCTTGAAGTTTAGCTGGTGAACGAGCAGGTGAAACGGGAGTTGACCTTTTTTCCTCTTGTTCTGCTGACAAATATTCCTTCTGGTCAGGAAAATTCATCTCTGAAGACCACAGAAGGTGCCTGTTCAGTCAGCATTGTCAGTCTCCAGAGACAGTTCAAAGACATCCCATTAATCTTGGGTTTTATGAGGTTAACTGTTGTCTGAGGCGATTATTGGTGGCTAATAAAATACTTTTGGGCTCACATAATTCCTAAGAGTGCAGCTGGCATGAATGGTTTTAAACCAGCAAGAGAAAGGCAGCGTGTACCTCTGAAGGAAAAAACATATTAAAAAAAAAGAGCCAAAACCAAACCCAAACCTGCCCACTCCTCTCAAAGAAATGAGTTTGGCAGGGCAAGAGAGGAGAGAAAACTTCAGTGAATACAAATCTTCACCAAAGCTCAGAGCCTGGAAGGATCCCTTGACTCCAATTAAGTGTAATGAAGTGGCTTAATTCAGTATTACTTGAGCAAAGGAAGGAAAAAAAAAAACCCAAGGAAAAGCTGATCTGGCCAGGAACAGCCTGAGCGTGTGACTGCAGCCCAGATGTGCTGCGCGCTGCTGCACGGAATCACAAGGCACTGCTGGCTCTTCACTGATGACTAAAAACAAAACCGAGCCCGAGGCTGAAATTTCTACCAGTTACTGAATTATCAGACCGGGTTTTGCCACCGTAGACACGGCTTAAAAGCAAGGACCCATCCAAGGCTCTCTCCTAGATGGGGGTGTATGTGGAGCTAGTGTGAGGGACCAAAGATTGATGTTGATTAAAATTATAAAACTTGGGGAGAAATTTGACCCTCTCCTCGTTCAAAGCCATCACAAATATGAAAATGATACTCGTGGAGGCTCCAGGCAGCAAAACTCACATCGAGGACAGTGTGTTCTACATACGTTCTCTCCTAGAAAAACATTTTTAATACTGACTCACTTGTGTCAGTAATATTTTCATCTTCCCATTCCTTCCACCCTTTCTTAAGGTAAAAAATAAATTAAAAAAAAAAATAGCACTAGGAAACCAGGGTTTTGTTTTCTAACCCAACCACGGTGAGCGGTCGCGTTTTGTCGTAAGAGAAACCGCTGGAGCTGTCAGAGGGACGTGGTGAGGGGTTCGTGGAGTCCTCGGGGTGGGTCCGGCTGGCAGGCAGCCGTCGGTGGTGTGGTTTCTGCGAGATGTGGAGAAGAGGCTTCAGCAGACGGTGCCGAGGTGACGTCTGGTTTGCTCTGAGGGGGATGACTCTGGGGTTTGAGTCTTGATGACTCCATCAGTTGTTGGGGCTGACGCTGGGGGAGGGAATGGACGATACGTCTGCTGGATGCTGCTGCCTTTCAGCTTTGGACTCCCTGCAGCTCAGGAGCCTGTGCTGTTTGAAGGCTAGGGTGGGATCTTTTTTTCCTTCAGGACATGCAGAAAGCAGGGAGATTTGCCAGATCACCAGGATCTGTCAGGAAGACAAGTGGCATCAGCTTCCAGGTGCTTGTCCCACCTTGGCTGTATCTGAGGGGGCGTTGAGTTCTATCAGAGGCAGGAGCTGCACAGCCTCCACTGCCTTCATTCAGCGGTACTGGTGCACAGGGGCTTGTTTCTATGGTGGAGTTCTGATCTTGTGGAAGGACCAGCAAAGCCCTCTGTGACTTCTGATACTTCTCGGGAGTGGATTACAATGTAAGTGAGACCTTTACAAGGGAAGGGAAGAGAAGGACTGAGTTTGTCCCTGGAAACAGCTCATTAATTTCTTTTCCTTTCTCGAAACTTCCCTGCTCTCACCCAGAGAGGTGTCAGGTCAGGACTAGGGAAGGCAGTTTACGGTTGATCAAAGATGTTAGTCCTTGGTTTGGATCATCAGTATGTTTTCAAGTGTAAATATCCTGCTAATGCAGACCTCAGAACACTCCCACACTGTCCAAACAACCCATCTCTGAAAAACACAGTGGCCTGTGTTAGTGATCAAAGGAAGATACGGTACCTTAATGGTCAAAGTTTATTAAACAGTTTCGTTTGCACCCAGGATGAAATATGAGGACTCGACGTGCAGAACGATGAGAAGACACGCGTGGACGTAGGTCCTGCAGAAAGACCGCCTGGGGAGTGCGTTCTCCTGCTGAATGCAATTCCTTAAGGGTTAAAGCACTCGCTGGGTTTTAGCTGCCAGTTAGAGTGGTGATGAAGTCCTCCTCTTTGCAACAGGATATTTATATAAATGCGATCCGAGCTTCTAATCTAAAGGGCAAATTGATTTGCCGGCAGTGTTTATAGCTTAGAAAATAAATAACCGTCCTCGACTGGGTTTTGGAAGGGGTTGTGTAATACAAATGACAAAGCTTAGCATCAATCTGTTTCAAGTCGGGGTCAGATGTGTATACAGGGTGCATATATTTGTATACGATAGAGCTGTTTCCATGATGCTACAGAGAAGCGTCTGCCGGCGTTTCGGTTCAGCTCCCACTGCGGGTACGCGATTTGTTGTGGTTTAGGGTGGTTGGCTTTTAGTAGCTTAAAAGTCAAAGTTATTCTGGGTGAAACTTGCTGGCTCCATAACCAGCTGGCTTTTTCTATCAGAACTGAAGAATACCATGTCAGTGCCCAATTTCCTTTCTTGAAGGACAAAGATAAATACTACTCCTTTGCCCTCTCCCCCATCTTCATGTCTCAAGCTGCGTTTAAACTCTGAGGTGTAGCAGTGTAACAACCACTACAGCTGGAATACTTCTTAGTCTCATTAAACCCTAGTCAAGGAAATGAGGGATACATCTCCTGTCGTAATTTTAGATGATTTTGAATTTTTTGCACAATTCCTATTGGTAAAATGCTCATTTCTCAGAGCTGTGAAGCTCGAGACCTTGAGCTGGGTGCGGGGAGACACCTTTGCATGTAAATATCAGTGTTGGCTTTGCTGGGGATTATCACGGACCCATAGGCTGAGCTTCCCACGTTCTTGGAGTGAAGAGGCCACGTCCTGTAGCTCTAGGCTCTGATCATCTCCTCTTTGCCAGGTGCAGTCTTGAAACCAGCGTGTGTCACCCTGCTGCTCTTCCAGCAAGCCTTTTAAAGCACGGCGCTTTTAAATCGCTGGCACAACGATCACTTAGACGTGCCGAGCTGTTGGGGTTTTGCATTCCATCTGTTGGCAGTACCTCGTGCTGTGCAAGCTCCACATACGTGTGCAACACACCTGTACAGCATGCAACACACGTGTGCAGCATGCAACCCAT
Source organism: Megaceryle maxima (assembly GCA_024605025.1). Lineage (NCBI taxonomy): Eukaryota > Metazoa > Chordata > Aves > Coraciiformes > Cerylidae > Megaceryle > Megaceryle maxima. The sequence goes on along the minus strand of JANHGN010023260.1, from coordinate 12,342 downwards.
GTGTGCAACCCACACATCCACCCTCCCCGGCTTCTGTAAGTAATAAACACTTTAAATGCACAGAAGCGTTTACATTTGCTGCAAGCTGGTGGATCTACAGGTTTGGAAAGGCTGAGATTTCCAAGTTTCACGTCTGTGGAGCTCCATTCACCCCCGTAAGACTGAGTCAGGGGCGAGTGCAATCATTAGTCCGTCGTTAGTGGATAAGTCGTTAGCGGTTTGCTGTGTGCAGGGTGGTTTGTACAGAAGGTTGATGTCACTGCAGACTAAGGACTGGGATACTGAGGTACGCGGAGGAGCAGAGTATTTGGAAAGTGCGTTAATTAAAACGTAAATCCCCCCCCCCCCACTTCTGTGCAAAATTCCCTTTTGAGAAACCGCTGCTAGGCAGTCTAGACTATTATGTCAACTTGCCTTTGAAGAAAAGTAAACAAAAACGGTTCAGCTGAGGAAAGTTTTAGAGACTTATAGTAATTAATGCTTTGGTAAGTGGCTGTTGATGCGTAACAATCCTTTAAACACCTGGGTAATTGCGAGCTTTGAAGTGGGGCCAGAAAGGTTGTTCTGAGATCTGTAATTAAAAGCAGAGACCTTTAACTTGGTCATTATGAAGGTGAGAGTTCTGTTTGTTCTCACTGTCTCCCTGGTATAACTTCTGCCTTGTTGGGGAAGGAAGGCCAGGGAGGGTGGGAAAGTAAAAACAAAACAAAACTAAAAAACCCAACAAAAACCAGTTCAACAGATGCTTCTTTAAATTGGGCTTTTTATAGCTTTGGGGTTTTTTCCTGTAGCAAAGTTCCATGTTGTAATGTGTACCCAGAACAGAGAAATTATTTTAATGTGAACATTTCACTTAAGTATAGTAACCAAGATTAACCACTTGACCTGGTTACTAATTTGACTAAATTCTAATCTAATTAGCGTTCAATTAAAGAGAATTAGCACCCAGAGAAGTTTCGCTGGAAGGTTTACACGGAGGTTTCGGTTAAGAAAATATTTATCTTATGGGGGGAGAAGTGGCAGAGTTAAACACAAGCTGTTTCTGCTATAAATGCCCCGAGGCCACGGTTGGGATGCTGCTGTTAAGAATAGCAGCTATGTTTGATATTTATATCTGACAAATCAGCTCGCTCTCCGAGGATGCTGGAGCTAAATCCTGCCTTCTGAATTACCCAGGCCCGTATTTCTCCGGTAAACTGTGTACTTCTTTCTGTTTATTGCAGCCACTTGTGATTGCTCTGTTGACCCTTGCTTCTCCATCTTCCTCCAGAGTCTTCTGAAGGCCACAGAAACACTCCCGTTTGTTTCTTGAGACTGCACTTTAGGGCTTTGATTCAGAACAAAGAGCTCCTGTTTCGAGTTGGGAATCTCTAACTTGCATCTTCCCATTTAATGTCCTCTGCTGTCTCAGGGAAGTTGTTTCAGCTCATTGTCTCAGTTTCTCCCATTCACCTCCTTCCCCTTAATAATCCAAGGCTAATACACACTATGCCTGCAGCACCCTCATCATGGAAATCATTAATGGGACTCATCCAGATGGTTTTATGGAAAATAAAGATGAGAGCATCGGGCACCGTCGTGATGATGAGATGACAGTGGCTCTAAAAAAACCCAAGATTAGGCAGAGAGGATGTTAAAAATCCTGCCTGTTCTGGGGATGAAATTTATTTTCTCCACACTGAAATGTGAAAGTCCTGCTGTGCAGATGCCAGAGGTCCTCTGAAGCCTCATCCTTGGAAGACCAGGCTGGGTGAGGCTTTCAGGAACCCAGTCTAGTGGGAGGTGTCCCTGCCAATGGCAGGGGGGTTGGAACTGGATGATCTTTAAGGTCCCTTCCAACTCAAGCCATTCTGTGATTTCCTTGACAAGCCAGGATTGCTTGGGCATGAAACCTCTGGACTGACTCTGCTTCCTTCTATCTGTGCTGAGAGCAGTCCTGTGTGAAACCTTTTGCAGAGAGTTAACTGGATGGGAAAGCCCAGTTGTCCCTTTTTCTGCATTTTATAAAAGAATTTAAATCTTTGCAAAGTGAGTGCAACATAGGGGGATAAAGCAGAGTGTTCTCCTTTGGTAGATTTGTACCTTGGTCAGGCAGTTGTCTTACTGCATTTGTGGAGGACACTAAGATGGGGGAGACCCCCTGGAAGGCAAGTCCATATTTTAAGTAATCTAATAATGATGGAAGTTTAATCTTTGGGAGAAAAAAAACAAGTGTGATTTGGTGGAAGGAAAAATTGCATTTGGATGTGAAAAAAACAGGGATGTAAATACTCCCTAGGAAGTGACTGGAGCTTTGTGGTTCAGCAGCACGAATCTGAGGATTATAGTGGATCACAAAGTGAGCATGAGTTAACAGCATGAGTTTTATGAAGAAGCCAAAATCATATCCTGAGCAGAGGCGTTGTATGCGAGACGCATCGAGCTTATCCTTCCACTGTGCTCAGCAGCAGTGAGATCTTGACCCGAGCCTCTAAAGACCATTGAGGACAGTCAAGGTCCATAACACGTGGCTTGCAAGGAGAGACTGAAGGTGTTGTTTTAATAAGGAAGGGAGGTTGTTGTGGCACTTAAGTTAGATGATACGGGGAAAGGCAAAAAAAATATAGAAGGTGCTTCAGGTGAAACCCATTCAGTGTCCTAGAAAGATGGTGGAGTTCCTGAGGCTGGAAGGCTGTAGGATCAGGTCCTTTTCATGTGGTCCTTTCAGGCTTTACAGCTCTCTGATGTCCAAGTGTCTTCCCACAGTGCAAGGCAGTGGGAATATAAACTCTGAGCCTTCTCTTCATGTTCTTGTAGCCCTGACTAATCCCATGTTGGTTGAATGTTCATGAGGGTTTGCTCTTGCAGTGTTCCCAGTGGCTCTGCAGCCAGATGTGTTTGCTTTGGGGGGACGTAACACTAAAGTTACTCCAGTCTGGAGGCTCCAGTGGGACGTTGTCTGGAGCGGGTGCTGAGGAGAGTATGGCACTTAGTGGAGGGGAGGTGGGACAGGAGATGAAAAGCAATTGGTGCAAGGGGGAGGGGCAGGACAGGTGTTCAGAAAAGCCCTTTTCAGATATAGTCCACGTTGAGCATAGGGAGGACCAACGTTGGTCATTCAGAGGTGGGAATGATCTGGCAGTTCATTTTTCTCTTAAACCTGGAGAGGGGGGGAGCGGGCTCAGCTGCAGCTGCTGTTGGCAGTCTCCTTTAAGCAACACTTACAGTTTATATACCATGCCTGGGAAAGCCCAAATCTTTCAACCTTAAGGTTTCCAAAACATGTAGCAGCTGGCCAGCCCCAGCCACTCGCTGCTGTTGGAGCTGAAGGTCAGAGTTGCTCCTGAACCCTCTTCCTGCTGGAGGAACGGTGGCAAAGGCTCCTGTGGGAAAGGCTGCTGAGTCAACCCCAGAGCGTGCGGCTACCAGTGAGGCAGGGAAAGCCCCACGCTGTAAAAATAGCTGTGCTAGGAGCCCTAAGATGCTTAAGTGCTTATTTTCCCATGTGTGATTCTCATGCAAACCAAGCTGCTGGGCAGTATGACATCGTGGCTGGCCAAAAATGAAATGTAACTCCATCAAAATGTGTGGATTTTTTTTTTTTTTCTGAAGTTAAGCCTCGATGGGTGGAAGGGACAAGTACCCTGCTTTCTCATTTCTGTTAAGGTATTGTTAGGAGAAGGAAAAACAGTCCAGTGGGGAAGGGCAGATAAAGATGGTCTTGACAACTGGTATCCATTTTGTGATTATGGCCACAGGTTAAGGAGAGGAAGCTCTTGCAGAGGGAAGTTGTGCCTATAACACAGTGAGGAAATGTACATGAGATTTCTCTGGCTGCTTCTCCAGCTGACTTCTCTGAACTGACTTCATTTTGTGGGCACACGATGATGCAAAAAAAAAAGTATAGACTTGGTAGCATTTGAAGCTGCAGCCCATGAAGGAGACCTGGTACCAACAGCCTTGAAAGGAGGTCTCTAATCCCTTGTGATAAGCCTCAGAAAAATGTCTTTAGAGACCTTTAGAGGTTCATTTTCCTTCACTGTTTGATGCTTGGCCTGTTAGTTGATTTTTATTTTGGTCAGTTGTGGTGGGTTTGCGTTGTGGAAGTGGGGCTGAAGCTATTGCCTTCTGAATGGTGAAAAACCTTTGTGATCCTGAAGTTGGAAGTGCCTGCACCTCATGGCAAAAGTCTGGATGCAAACAGGTTCTGGGTGTTTTGTTGGTTGTTTTGTGGGGTTTTTTTTGTTGTTGTTTTTTGGTTTTTTTGGTTTTTTTTTGTTTTTTTTCTATTAACATAATTTTTAACAATTTCAGGATTTGTTTCTGTAACAGCAAAAGCCGGGGAGAAAATCCCAGACATCACAACCTTGTCATCACTCTTCTCTTCTGCAGGGCCTCTGACCTGTTTCTGCTGGACACGCGGGCAGTGTGGGCCTCAGAGGAGGGCTGGCTGGAGTTTGATGTCACTGCCACCAGTAACATGTGGGTGATGAACCCTCAGCACAACATGGGTCTGCAGCTGAGCGTGGTGACCCGAGATGGTAGGTTATGGGCTAGCTAAGGTGAGTCACACTCACACAAGTCTCTTGGGTGCTGTCTAGCAGTGGTGCTAGCAGAGTCCAGTTGTGACGGGGTGAGCACCCTGCCTTTGTAGGCAGCTGTAGCCATCGCCATGTGCAAGGGGTCTGAGGATACAGACTGAGGGCTGGCAGTTCTTGGCTGTCCCCTGATGGACACGTCTTTCCCCACGAGTGGGGTGAGGCATCTCTGAGCAGTAGCAGGGTGAGCTGGTGGATGCAGGCTGGGATCGAGCCCCAGTTCCTGGCTTGGAGGTGGAGCTGGGACCCCAGGTGGGGTGAGGTGTAGGGGTGAGAGGAAGAGAAGAGGGCAGGTACAGGGGTAGATGTCTCCTCATGGGAGCTGCGGCAGCTCTCCTGGTTGCTGTGGCTGCTCTTGCTGCTTAGATCTCATCAAGCCTGAGGTGAGAGCTCTATGCTGGAGAAGTGATGCGGTCACTGTGTGGAGCTGGTCCCTCAGAGGGTGGCTGCAGTGACAGCATTTCACAGCCTACAGAAGCTGTGAGAGGTGGGAAGGAGAGAAGAGACCACAAAAGAGCATGAAATTGAGTGTTGGAAGATGAGCAGTGTGGAAGGAGGGGTTCTAGATGAGCAGGTGACCCAAAAGATGGCAGTGACATCTGCCCTCTTATAGCAACCAGTCTCCAACCTCATGTTTTCTTCCTGTCACTTAATGCTGGAGTCTGGTACAGACCAGAGGGGCTGTCCAATCTGCTCCCTGAGGATGTACTTGTGCAGCCCCCACCTCCCCAGATGGGCTGAGAGCCCATCCCTCTGCTCCTGATAAAAACACACCATCTCTTTGCCCTCTGCTTTCCTAATCCCACCTCTGCTTCGTCTGTTTCATGGGCAGAACTAATTTCATGACACGTCTGGCTTCCATGTTTTATATATCAACCTTCTGTACCTTCTCAGCTGGAGTAGAGATGCCATCAGGGTACTAAAAAGCCAGGTACTGTGGTGGAGCCTCTTGTCCAGGATGGATGGGGTGCTGTTGTAAAAATGTCCACAGGTCATGGGGAATGTTTAGTGATTAAAGAAGAGCATGAGCAGTGACAGAAGAGGAAACAGCCTCAAGTTGTGCCATTGGAGGTTTAGGTTTGACATGAGGAACAATTTCTTCCCCTCCAGGGTCATCCAGGGCTCACCCAAGCTGCCCAGGGCAGGGGTGCAGTCCCCATTATCCCTTGAGGAGTTTCCAAGCTGTGGAGCTGTGGTGCTGAGAGACATAGTTTATGGTGACGTGACAGTGCTGGGAGAACAGTTGGACTCGATGACCTTAAAGGTCTTTTCCAATCAAAACAATTCTAGGGTTCTAAGTAGAAAGGACACGCTGCTTATGGGGACGCTGTGATGCTGGAGGGAGCAATCCAGCTGCACTGGTTCTCTGACGCTCACTCTTGTGTTTGGTTTGAAGGTTTCAGTGTAAACCCCAGGGAAGCAGGACTCATCGGCCGAGATGGCCCTTATGACAAACAGCCCTTCATGGTGGCCTTCTTCAAAGTGAGCGAAGTTCACGTACGCACGACTAGGTCAGCAACGAGCAGGCGCAGGCAGCAGAGTCGAAACCGCTCCACCCAAGCTCAGGATGTTTCCAGGGTGTCCAGTGTCACAGGTAATGGTGCAACACAAGCTGGGGCGACTTCTTGACTTGTTTCTCTTTGCTCTGGAGTGCACAAGCATGAAGGGGGGTGTGAGGTGGGATGGTTTTCCTTGGGAGAACAGGTCACATCTGCAAGGGGATGGGAGAAGGGGTCTCATATGTGACCTACGGGAGTCTTCTGGAATCCAGGGTGGAGTGCAGACCCACGTGTTAAGTCATGACTGTTGAATTCAGGGGGTTGAGGTGGTCTAAGCCAGGCTCTTCTGCTTGGAGGTTGCTTGCCACATGGTATTTGCATAGAATTATGCCATCTGAATTGCAGTAAATATTCCCTCTGTCCATACACTGAGATCTGTGGTGTTGCAAATACGCGTTTCCAGCAGAGTCCTCTTCTGGTTTGCTTTAGAAAAACCCTGGTAGAACAGCAGGAGACCTTTTACTTTTTCCCTTGAGTGTATAAATAATGAGGTACCTTTCCCAGCAGGCGGGGAGGCTTTGCCTCTTTGCTGTGGAATTGTTCCATGTCGTGCATGTTGTAGAGCAGGCTACAGCAGGATAACTCTGAAGTGTGTCCCATCTTCTGAGGCTTGTCTTGTTTTCCAGTCACTCTCCCCTGCATTGTGGTGCTTTGTTCCTTGAGTACCTTCTGTCTTCTCAACTATTTCAGCCTGGTCCATGTTCTGGGATTAATTTGCTTATGCTGCCCCCTTCATTTCCAGTAGGATTCCTGCTCTTTCCACATCTAAAAATGACTGTACCCCAAGGAAGACTTGGTGTAGATGTGTCCAGACACAGCATGAGGAGATGAGCCAGCACAGCCAAAACTCACCCCGTGGGGATCCGTAGGCTGTCCCCTGCTATTGGGTGCTCGGGGCCATGTGCTGATGCAACCCTGCTTCTCCAGCCCAGCCTGGTGATGGACTTGCCCTTTGGTCCACCACCCATGTGTTGGTGGTGCAGGCTGCAGCGTGGCTGTGGGTTCCCGTGCCACACCGTGCAAGCGCCGGGCTTGCCTGGGGGTGAAATGGGGCAGGTGGAGCGACCCGGTCCTGCAGTCTGACCTCCCTGAGGGAGGATGGCCAGTGCCAGAGGATCTGTTGTGGTGGCTCGGTCACCGTGCTCCCGTCATTGTGAGACCCATTTTTTTAATGCATTGACATCACCCTGGGAAGGTTGCTTGCTGCATTTCTCTCTAGTGGTGCTAGCAGCAGTCAGGATAGGCTCCAACAGTCTCACCACAGCTCCACAAGCTTTGCCAGTGCTAAAACCCAAGCTTTTACTCCTGTTAAATCAGGTGAGGTGACTCAGGCGGAGCTCCAGAGGATATATTGGGCAAAAAGGGCCGTTTTCACATTGCTGCTTTCTGGACTACACCGCACATCAGGTCATAACATTCTAAAAGGACAAAAACTGGAGAAACTAGCTGGTCATTCTGTGGTCTCAAGGGCTTTTTTTTGAGCTCTTCTAGCTCAAAGCCAGCTTTAATTTACACCTTGGAATTTGGCAGCTCAGCAGTGAACAAGGTATAGTTGAGCCTCTGTGGATTAAAGGCGGGGGAAAGGAGAGGGATTTAAAGTTAGGATGTATGTTTGGTTGGTTTCTGTGTTTGGAAAAGAGAAACTACATCAGCCTATTTTCCTTTCCAAGTGTGACACTCTTAGACTCTCTTCTCCTTAAGAAGGGGTTGATTTTATAGCCTGAGAGGCACCAATGACTGATGCACATTTTTAGCATTAGAGAGATCACAGGGATTGTTTCTTTTTCAGTTGTGTGGGTTCCCACATCCATGCCCTGATGATTCACGGTGGGGTTGGGGAAGGGTTCGCCCCAGGACAAAGCAGGAGGTGAGTCCAGGGGTTACCCTCAAGGTTGCCTTGCTCTTCTGATGCATCTGGACCCAAAGTGGGTGCAGAGTTGGGATTCTGAGGTCCCCTCCTGCACATCTCCCCATCTGTGTGGCTTCCTCTATCTCTCTATCTAGTCTTGACAGATTTTTTTCTGCCCTGAGCCAGGATTCCTGCTGCCTGTGAGGGCTTGGGAGCAGTTTTTCTCCTGGAGAACAAGGCAGCTGGCTGGTGTTGATGATTTGGTGTAGATTGAACCTTTCTTCATCTATGTTAGTGACTACACAGGGTTTTCTTTCTCTGGTCCAAAAAATGAACCCAAAAGGTGCTGTGGTTTGGGGCAGTACATTTTAAAAAATCCCCATTTACTATCTTAATACAGAAAAGCATTTCAAATCCTGCTCCAGCAGAGCATGTGGAGCGGGCTGGTACTGCACATCTGCTGAGCCCGGGAGGGTTACAGGGAGATAAGCTGCTGTGTGCAGGGCTGGGGCCTCGCCGTGCTCCCTTTGGTGAGCAGTTGACATCCTGCATGCATGTCAGGTGCTCCCATGCCAAGGTTGTGGCTGTGGCATAAGAATCAAAACGGTGTGTGGTTTTTTTCCACCAAGCATGCTTGTTTCCTTGTACTATAAACACGTAGTTACACCTGGCTTACATAAAGCAGAACTGAGAACACCCATGGTTATAAAGTGCTTTGATGTAGAGTCCTGTGTCTTGCATTCCTGGGGCTGAGCTCAGTGGCTCTGCAGGAGGAGGATGAGCAGGAAGAAGTGGAAGTGGTTTTGTCTGTTGAGGCAGGAGATTGTACGCCGGCTCTGGCCCAGGACGCGGAGGGACGAGGTGGGTGGGAGCAGCCTGCTACTGGCTGGAAGCTGAGGAGGCCCTCACGCTGCCATGTCTTGTGGTGGGTTTAGCTGGTGCTCTCAGACTCCAGGCTAACCCTCTGGTTAACCCGAAGGGATGGAGACTCTCTTCAGCAGAACAGAAAGTGACTGTCATGCCCAAGGAGCCTGCTGCCACACCGCCAGCTCCTCCCTCAGTTACAGTTTCTGTACAAGGCTGTCTCCTTGCCCAGTGGCCATAGCCCTCCTCTTCTAGAAGACTTTCTGGATGACCTTTAAAGGTCACTTCCAACCCCAACCAGTCCATGATTCTGCAGCTCATTCTTCAGGCACGTCCCTTCCCATCAGCCCCTCCTGAGGTGCATTTAAACATCTGACTTCGGGCTGTGCTTGCTCAGAGTGAAACTCGTGCAACATCCCTTTTTGGATCCTTCCCTTCAGCCACCTCAAGGTGTTCCATGAAAAATGGAGGGGCCTTCCAAGTGGCCTTTCCTTCCACGCACAGCACGTGGAGGGAACCAAATACTGCAAAGGGCAGCACACACAAACACTGTTGGTAAACAAGGCCAAATGCTTTCACCGTGGAAAGGGTCCATTAATAAACATCGTTATCTTGCGGCCAATCTTCCCCTCAGTGGAGCACTCGGATACCTGCGGCCAGTGTTTCTGTGTGTGCCTTCACATGCAGGTCCACAGCAGCCTGACATCTCCCCTTCTTCCCACCCAAGCAGATCACTTTCATGTGAAGTGGGCTGTCATTAGCACTGCGATCAGTTTACACCGGCTTTATCCGGACAAATCACCCAAGTCAAACACCAAGAAGAAGAGGGTTGGCCTTGGGAGACCTCTGTCAAAGCTATTTTGAATCACAGAAGCAATTTATTACCCTGTGGAATTGGGTAAGCTGGCACCCGGGGAGCAGCAAGGGTGTTCTCAGACGGATCGACCTCTGTAAATATTTAGATATTCTTTGCCAGCTCTTCACGTGGGAGAGGTTGTAGGAAATCCAAGGTGGGTGCATAAGCATCTGTAGGAGGACAACCATTAGGGTCAGGCTCTTCTCTCTCCCCTCTCAGCAACACAAATGTCAGCATCCAGCCTTAAGAGAAACATCTGTGCTTGCAGAAAGTCAGGCGTGCGTTCTGCTGAAGGCAAACCACACGAGCGAGCTGCAGGGACGAGCCGTCTCAACGGTGCTCTTTTAACTGCGCTGCCCTGGAAGTTATTTTTAGGTACAGAACTAGGAGTTTGGGGTTTGGTTTTTTTTTATAAATCTCTGTTTCAGGCAAAGTAGTCAGTGGTGTGATTAAACACCAGTGCCAAGCTAGTGTTCCTGAATTGCTACTTTCAGGGGAAAAAAGGGATGGTTTTGCTAAAGCCACAGTGAGCCCAGAGGAGCTCCCAAAGCGGCTCCCTGAACTCACAGGGGTTTTGAAGGTCTCTGGCAAACAATCTGGGTGACACCGTGTTGTGGCAGCATAAGCAGACGTGCTTCTCTCTTGCTGCATCTCCACCCCCCCACCCTCAATTCAGAAAGCTGCTGGTAAGGGTCAATTAAAGGTTTGGAACATCCCTAAGGTCGGGCTAAAGCAGATTCCATGAGGTGGACGTGGCAGAGAAACGTGTAACAAGGACAAGAGGGCAGGGGGGCTGGGGGTGAGGGTTAGACAGGGGAAACAGCAAATCCCAGGAGAGGGGCTGGTTGGTGCGTGGACATTTGGGGCAGGCAGGGAGGTCTGGAGAGCTGTCTGCATCTGGAGGGAGAGCGGCCAGTGCTCAATGCAGGGTGTCAATTGGGGGCCTCCAACCAGGGAGCTGAGGTGCATGTTTGGGGGCCAATCTCAGGCAGTGTGAATCTGTGACACGTTCTTAACGTCTTCTGCTCCCTGTAGCTTGTTAAGGGGATCTTTCTTTTCTTTTTTTTTCTTTTTTTTTTTTTCTTTTCCCTCTGTGTTTTCTTAAACTTGTGACTGCTCACAGCCTTCCTTTCCACTCCTGCTTTCTCTGCCTCCCTTGCCTACTCCCCTTTCCCAGCGCCCGTTTGGGTGAAGGTGTAGCTGGGTTTGGAAGGTGGCATCATTCTGCCCACTCCCTTGAATAGATCAACTCTGCTCTAACTCCTTATTAAACACAGATGGTTTTCCCCTAAGCAAAGAACATATTTCCCATTGAAGAGCAATAAAGTTGTGTTTCCAGGTACTTCAGTGCAAACCTTTGACCACTGAAAGTATCTTCTGCTCATTTTTTTTTTTCTCTGCTATGATCAGATCATTTAGAAACATCTCATGCTAGAAATTTGCTCCTGGGCTGAGCCAAGGACTGAAAAAGCTTCATCTGAAAAAAAAAAAACCCAAACCAACCCAAAAACCCCACAAACCCAACAATCCCCCCTGTGGTTTCTACTGGGTATGTCTGGTTTGAAAATGGAAAGCTTGAAGAAAAATACTCATCCAGGTCCTTGCTACTGGCTGCTCCTGCAAGAGCCAACGTTTGTGCTGCAGCCGGCTGCTCACCAGCTCCGCTCACCTGATTCACTCCGCGGTTGAAGCGAAGCTGGCGAGAGGCTGAAATGCAATCCTGAAAAGCTGAAACCCCAAACTGCTTCTAAAAACACCCCTCTAATCTTTGGTGGTTTGGAGGCTGGGTTTGAGGTGTAGGGTTTTTTTTTTTTGGGGCCTCAGCGTTAACTGTACCCAGCTGTCCTGCTGTGCTGCCCCTGGTGTCAGCTGGATGTGCTTTTGGTATTATAGTTTTTCTTTTGAATAAATATTTGCATTTGTAGTTCCCAAACTTTAGGCGGGGGGGTGGAGAGAAGAAAAAGAAAGGCTTGTTCAGAGCCAAGGAAAAAGTCACTAAAAATATTTTTCTATCCCAGCTGCGGCGTTTGGGGAAAGCTGTGCTGGGAGGGAGCCCTTTCAAACCGCGGGAGGGGGGCCGGGGGAGGCTGGTTATCCGAAAGGGCCAGGGCAGCGGGAGGCAGAGCGTCAGCGTGCGGCATCTGCCTGCTGACGGAAGCGCCTTTACTTGTAAATGAGGAGGGGGAGAGGAGAGGAGGCCGCTGTGGGGAAGGCACTGGAGGAAAACAGGGCCAGCCTGGCTGCAGCTCCAGGACAAGTGCACATGTGTCCCTGTGTGGACGGAGACCTGGGCTCCCCCCAGCTCGGCCGAATTCACCACCATCTGGCAAGAGTTAGGGCTGGGTTGGCTACTAGATGAGTGACAGACGCTCTCTATTAATCCTTCTGCCTTCTAGAGAAGAGAAAGGGGATAAGGGAGACATACAACTAAAGAAAGCTCAAATGCTTTTAATGAAAATAATAATGATAAATTGAAATATATACAAACCCATGGAACCCCACCCCCCTGATGACAATTACATCACTGCTAAGGGTGATGACTGTGGAGCAGGCACTGGGAAAGTCCCAGACTGGGCCCAGCAGCAGATGGGAACCAGATTCAGGAGCTGGATTCGGGAGCTGGATTCAGGAACACAC
>JANHGN010023259.1:85500-96084 GCA_024605025.1 Megaceryle maxima | reverse complement strand
CATTTATATATATATATTTCATTGAAATCTTGTGATATATTTCTTCAATCCACCAGTAACTGATGTTTGCCAAACCTACTAATATCAGTGCAAGAATGTGGGGTTTGATTTAGATCAAATTCTGCTTTCAGTTGGAAAGACTCTTTCACTTGAATGAACAGATATTTATGAGAAGTTGCTATGTTCTGCTCTTTAACTCTATTTCCTTCCTTCTATTTTTAGCTAACTGATGAACTTCAAATTCATTCTTGTTTGTGACTGTGATCAGTTTGAGGAATCAGGTCATCTACCAAATACCTTGCTAATTTACCCTGGGGAATTTATTAACAAGGTAGGATTTGGTATTGAGCTGACCAAAGCATTATTCTTTACAATAGGTATGGCTGGTTTATTAATTTCCATGAGCTCTCTTGGGGCTGGAAAACTATTTGTCCAAACCTATTTTTCTCTGATGTTATCAGATGTTCAGGGCTGGAATCAGCTGATATTGTAAATGTTCTACCTTTCATGCAATTATGTGTGCATGCACTATTATCTTGAAAGTTTTAATGGGAATTAAGTTCTCATCAGCCTAAGAAATAATTACATGTAATAAAAGAAGATGAGAAACATAGGGAAAGAGTTACAAACTGCTGATAAAAATGTAGATTTAGGATACTGACATAATATATTAACATCATTTGTACCCATTTTGATTTTAATGTAGGCAATTGTGAAAAGCCATTGTGTTAGCTTCCAAATACTTCCTTCTTCAACAACAGCAACAAATGTGAATGAAAACCAGTTTTTTCATGCCAGGAAAACAATATATGTTACAGCAGTCTTAAATTCCACCAGATTTTCTCTATCACCACTTAGGTAAAGATGATGGTGCTTGGTTTATTCTTGTCCATTTACTGGTGCACCAAAGTGGATTGATGCATAATACCACAACTGATTCATGTTACGGCAGGCTCCTTCCAGAGGAACAAAGTTATGTAGTGACTTTTCATAGGCTTATATATAAGCAGCTATTTCTACATATTTTCACAGAAATCTTCGGAACTAAACTGAATGTGCTTTTGTCATTTGTAAAGAAAGTAGATTAATGGACTTCTTTCTCAGTTTTTAGTTTATCCCTCCAAGGGCTAGCACTTCCAACCAGTAGATGAGCGTGAGATAAATGATAAAAGTATTTCTACAAAGCAGAGTCACAATGTCTAGCCCAGCTTCAATTAAATGCACCATTCAATGTAACCTGTCCCTCTCCTTGTGCCCCAGTCTGTGACAGTGCAGACCCCATCATTGGGCTGTACTATAAAGTCCACTCCAGTCAATATTGTGTTCTTGTTTCAATTACAAGTATAGTAGGCTTGGACAATCTGGCACCTTCTGATCTTGCATACCAGTGCAGTGAGTTGCAATAATGTTACCTTCTTGTCCTGAGTACAAGTACAGTGAGTTGGGAAGATCAGGTAATCCCTTAAACAAGTTTGAAATTCCTGTTGCCTGGGAAACGTACCTAGAAATTCCTCCTGCCTGGATCGTAGCCCACTCTGAAGGGTGTCAAGACTGCATGACAGGAATAATGTCCACAATGAAAAATACCAACCAAAGTCAAGTCAATCATCTTGTGACTCTATTGATATTCATTCTGTGTGAGGCCCTTTGAGCTCTCCAGGATCACAGTGGGCTATGAGCTGTCATTTCCTCCTAAACTGGGATACCTCTTAGGGTAGATTTTTTTGACATTCAAGTAGATTTCATGATGTAACTAAGAGTGTCCACTGGTATGAGAAGTGAAAAGTGATTATTTCACTCTAATTTGATTTCATGAAATTTAAAAGATCATTTGGTACCAAATATTTATTATAATTTGCAGAAAAAGAAACATCTTAATCACAGGTTAACCTCTATATCTGTATGTATGATTCAACCTTTATATTTCTGAGTACATCAGCATTTGTTTATATGATTTAATCTCTGTATATATCTCTGTGTGTCTAATTATGTGTACAATTTGCTTTAGGAAACTCTATCATGGATACTGTGTGAATTTTGTCATTCTCTAATCTTTAACCAAGTTGGCATGTTGATTATGGTAAATTTTGTTAAATCACTCTGATAAGTGACTAATAGTTAAGTGTTGCTAGAAATCATAAAATTTAGTCCTGTGTCTTACCATAACAATATGATCAAATCCTAAATTACTGTGGTGTAGAATCCCTTTTTCTCCTACACCTCTTAATTCAATTTCCCTTTGTATGTTTCTCTGATGTAGTAAATACTAGAGTGAACCTCGCCATAAAACTGAATCTTGATAAATCTCTGTTAAACTTTGTTAAATTCCATCATCAAATTAATTAAACTCTGTCAAATCATCATTGTATCTCTGCTGCTTTCCTATTCTGAGGTGAATTCCACTCATTCTGTGGCTAACATGATCTTAAATCTGGATTACATGAGTGTTTTGAGTAGCACAGTCAGCAGGATAGAAAGTAGTATCACTGATTGGTTATGAAAGCATGGAATAAATCCAAGTCCAAAATTCTCAGACTTGTGGTCTCCTCATCCCTGTGACATTGTACAGATTAACAAATTAAACCATGACAAAGTTCCTGCCCTTTTCCTGTTACTCTGATGAAAAACCTAACTACGTCTCCTTCCAACGATTGACTATAATCATATTTTTCCCTCTCTTTTCTGGAGGACATAGAGTTCAGGCTAAAAGGCAAGTAAAGCGCCATGGACCTCTTGCAGAGCATGCCCAGCTACTGTTTCTTGGGTATGGTACAGGCTTCAGGTCAAGTACTTCTGCTCATTTCAGACAAAGCAAGCCTCAGAGAAAGGTGAACACACTGACAAGGGAGGCCCTGGAGCAATGTGGTATTCCTAAAGTGAAAAGATAAACGATTGACTAGCACAAGGCATCTGAACCCAATGGCTGGTCTTTAGGTCTTGCCCAAATACTACAGCAGAATAGGCCTACTTAAACTTTTTCAGGGAGATCTGATCTTATGCTGTCTGCTCTTTGAGCTGTTTCAGTGTAAGCCAGCTCTGGAAAGAAAATCATATGAAGCAAAGTGGAAAGCTCTGGACAAAAAAGCTCATTTCTTTAGTAGTTGTGCTGGTTTTGGCTATAAAGAGTTAAGTTTCTTCATAGTAGCCAGTCCAAAGCTATGGTTTGGTTGTATGCTGAAAACAGTGTTGATAACACAGAGATGTTTTAGCTATGGCTGGGCAGTTTATACATGGTCAAGGCCTTTTGTACTCCTCATCCCACCCCACCAGCAAGCAGGCTGGGGGTGTACAAGCAGTTGTGAGGAAACATAGCTGAAACAGCTGACCCCAGCTGACCAAAGGGATTTTCCAAACCTTATGACATCATGCTCAGCATATAAAGCTGGGGGAAGAAGAAGGAAGGGGGTAACATTTGCAGTGATGGTGTTTGTCTTCTCAAGTCACTGTTACACATGATGGAGCCCAGCTTTCCTGGAGATGGTTTATCACTTGTCTGCTGATGGGAACTGGTGAATGAATGAATCCCTTGTTTTGCTTTGCTTGTATATGTGGCTTTTGCTTTACCTATTCAACTGTCTTTAGCTCATCTCAGGAGTTTTCTCACTTTTGATCTTCTGATTCTTAGAGCAATCCCACTGGGGAGGGGGAGAAAGCAAGCAACTGTGTGGGGCTGTGGTTCCAGCTGGGGTTAAATCACAACAGTGGTACATAGCTTGTGTGTAAATATAACCCTCCTAGAACAACTGTATCTAACCAGACTTGAGTTCAAATGTGTTTTAAAAGATTACACTTTTTTTTTTCCACAAGTAGAACTTTTTCAATGTGTATATATCATGACAGATATCCATTTTTTAACCAAGCATTTTAAAAATTGCATTTTGTTATTGGAACTCTGAGAGAAATTTAGATATGTATGGGGAAAAAAAGAAAACCAGAAAGAATTCAAGGTTTCACGATGAGCTCATAACTCAGTTAATGAGTACATTTAAACTGTGTAAATTATCCTACTTTATCATTTGGGCATGCCTAGCAACAGTGTGGCAAAATTAATATAAAAACACATGACTTACAGTTCAAAAGTCTTGACATATATTCATTAAATAGGTGAGTCATGTTTATTCATAAGCCATACACAGTATTTCTATAAAATATTGATGTATTTTTTACCATATCGCCATATTCAATATTATTTTTTGTATCTTAGAATAGGTATTTAAACTAGATTAAAATACTAATGGTTTTGATATGCTTCAAATGAAAATACCAGAAATAATTCCTCACAGTTTGCACAGATTGAGAAACAAATAAAGGGTGAAGATTTATAGATTTCCTATAAATATTGTGCAAGAATAATGAACAATAGTTCATACTTTTAGATTTTAAAGCACTGCATTTACATTTCAAGAAAATGAATATGTATATATTGATTTGTTTTTATTTTGCATCCCAAAGGTAAGGACAAAATAAAAAATTACTAATAGCAGGAGATTGCATGTGTTAGATTTATTCCAACACAACTTAGTACCTGTAATAATTAGGTTTGTATAATTACCTGTTCACTCAATATAACTATCTGAGGCTGTGACTTCTAAGCAGTGATAGTCCCTCTGTGTGCTCCACGCATCTTTGGAAAGTGATGAGCTGTCCTGTTCTTCCACATTCATTCAGGGTTACCATGACAACCACTTGATAAGATGGTGCCATAATGTCTGTCCAGCTTTTTTTGCTATAGCATGAGTTTATAGACTAGACAGTTTCAAAAGATGGTTTTCCCCCCTAGGGCCTGTGGACTCAGTATAGATTTCTTCCTATCTGAATAATAAACATGCTACTTTACTTGCCAACAGTCCTATGGTTTTTATGGTGCTGCTTCCCACATGTCTATGCATGAATAGACTGGACTGCTCTGTATTCTACTAGATGCATTTACTAAATGCTTATTTTTAACCTAGATTTCTTAAATTTATGTGACCATACTTTCTATGGACACGTTTGTCTCTGTTCACCTTCACTCTAAATTCTACTTGCCCCTAAAGTTTAAACAAGTGACAGTTTTAAATTTTAAGAAAGATAGGGATGACAAAGGCGTTAACTTACTTTATATTGATTTGGTATAATACTATTATTAAAGAATATTAATTTGATGTACTGTCATACAGAAGATAGATTTCAAAGATACTGTTTTATGACACAATTCCTGAAACGAGGCAAATGAAGAAAGGAGCAAAAGAGAGACTGTATCATTGCCATCAGTGAGAGAAATAATGCTCTATGAGCTCAAACAGAAGTATGTAAGAAAGACAGGTCATGCATCCTGGAACATCCAGAAATGTAATTGGAGACTGTACCCTGCTAGACACCAGATAATCTATTTTGAGATTTTTGTTCTTTGAGGATTCTGTGATTGCTGGTGAAGGTCCAAGTCACACAGCAGGTGTAGTGGAAGAAACGTCCATTGTCAGACAGAGGAGAATTTCATTCAAAAATCTCCCCATGGTGCTGCTCCTGTTTTTAGATCGTGTTTGTGGTTTCAAGTACTCACAAAGGTTAAAACCTTGTAAACAAAATGGTTCTGGTGCTGAACAGCCCAGCTGAAGAGTCCTGCCTGATCAGCCAGACAAATGCAGCAGTGCTTGCATACTGACCCAGAGTAATCTTCAAAGATGATATCCAGCAGCTGTATCAGTGAGATCTGGCATTCCTGCTTCAGTTCTCTTCAGAGAAAATGGGATTATTCATTGTGGAGGTGAAGGGACCCTTAGAAAAGTAAGTCTATATGGGAAAAAGTAACATTTCACTTACTTCCCACAAGAGAAGTGAGAGAAGTTATTTGCAGTAGCTGTTTATGTGAACTATTCCTCCCAGAGGCAGATCAGCTGTATGATTTCAATGTTAAATTATTTTGACCATTATTATTTTAAAATATGTTCATTTTAGTTAAAATATCTAGTGACCTACATTAATTATTCCTCATACCTTGACCTATCATCTCTAAAGTACCATTTACATGAGTTTCTTTCTGCTGAGGAAAAAAAAAAAAAAGGCATGATACAATGTGAACTGTGGACATAAATGCAGGTATCACAGTAACAAATTCTGATGTTTATTAACTTAGGGTCCTCGACACTCTTGTTATCATGTAATCTCCAGCTCTAAGAATATCTAAACCAATGTAAACTACGATCAGTTTGTCAGGACTGAAAGCATGGGGTGATAGGTCTAGGAAGCTGGAGACTGTGAAGATCTAACTGGAACATTTAAGAAGAGGTGAAGGAGAAATCTTTTTCTCCTTACTGATTTGCTGGCTAGAAAAGACTCCAATAACTATATGTTGTAGTGAAACTTATAGGAGAATAATAACCTTAAAAGCTCAGGTCGCTGTTTTCTGAGTTCCTAGCATGTTAACTTCATATGAACAAGCTTTTTGTTTTGTTGTACAGGTATCTTGACTCTTACATACTCTTTTCCATTTTAAAGTCAGAAAGGTTTGCCAGAATTAATGATTTTATTCTCTGAAGTCTACAATATTTTAGACAGTTATATTTTTGACTTTTTATTTCTGCTACAGAACGAGTAAGGTCACATCTATTTTACATGACAGACCATAGTACAGAAAATACTGAACAAACTCTAATAGGACCTTTCATAGTCACTTGTAACTTTGCATTCATAAAGTCATAATTGAATGGACATTATGTGACAAATTAATTAGTTTTCCTTTTTAATTATTACAACTCCATATGGGTACTGTCAACATTTCCAGTAAATAAGTAGTGTTCATTGCTCCTCTTTTTCATTTTGGTATGGCTTATATATATAACTATTGACATGGATAATTTTCAGCTTCCCTTTAACAGTAAACAAAACTTCAGGGATGTATGCATTTTTTTTTTTAATCTTAATGCCTCAGTAATCATTTGACAAGTTGTAAAGTGGGAGTTGAGAACTGCTGAGGCTGACAAATCCTGCTGTAAAATTAAATGTGTAAGAAATTTCAGTGTCTGATTTGTAAAGAGAGCAGGATGCTCGGGTACTTGAAATAGACTTAAGTGAAGCTTCACCCACTCAAGTACATTAACATGGTACAGTGACCTAAGGAAGCACTCTTTTTTATGCTGAAATAAAATACTAGTTAACTTCAGGACAAGGACTAGAAGAACTTAAGCCTACATGAAAGATTTCAGTAGGCTGAACAAAAGACACATTAGACCTTGAAGTTAATGCTTGGACCTGGGGAGGTATTCTAGATACATTTAAAGCTTTACATAACATGCAGCTTATTGCAGCTTGTTTCTCTGCAGGTGCTCCAACACCAACACTACTGCACTCTTAAAAAAAAAAAAAAAAAAAAGTGGTTTCTAGATTCCCATCCTTTCCTTAAGTAGAATATAATTTTGAAATTGTTTTTAAAACAGCCAGAGAAAATGTGTCAATTTATCTAGCATTACACATGCAAAGTGGAATTATCATCAGCATCAATTTTAATAGAAATTAATGGAATCATACAAGAAGATGGACTAATGAACTTCTCACATTCTTTCCAACTTTGCCCTTCTATGATTCTAGGAATTTGACAAAACCTGACAAATCTAAGAGCTTTTGGGCTTTTGGACAAGATAAAAAGTTGATCTGCAGTGCTTTCAGATCTATCTGGATTAACAGATATGGAAAATAAAAAGTTATTATCTACTGTTTATGGTAGGCATACAAATTTGTGTATCTCTGCAGCAACCTCAGTAACATCTGAGCTTATGCATACTACACAGAATTGTCCTTTCAACCAAAGCAAAAAAAAAAAGCATCTACTGCTGTTAATTTCCTCTTGAAAAATTTTACAATATTGTTTTTTAGCATAACCAAAGGAAATGTTGAGTCAAGACATTCTGAGTTGCTTGTTAGGGGCATGGAAATTTACCAGTCTTTTAACTAAATGGTTATTCACCAGATGGATCTGTACAAGGAAATGAACTTTAGTTTGAAAAATAAGATAAATTATGAAAATGCATTTTAAATTTATTTTATAGTTTAAAAAATAATTAAAGTGGCACTTTATCTTTGTTGAAGAAAGAGTTATGTTGAAATTAAGGTATTTTCTGATAGTAACAAGAAGTTACTCTAGAAGTGAACATGTTGTTGTCTGTTAGCAAGTCTACTGAGATGTTCACTGACAGGTGGCCACTATGCCATCATCCTCTTTTGTATTTTTTATACATGAAACATCTTCAGCATTGCTTTCTGTACAGAACCCCAAGCTCCATCCTTAACAGGGTCTGATGGAGGAAACTGATATGCTAGTCCATATGGAACAAGATTTTATAGATATCAAAATAAGACCTTTGAAAAGATGAATACTTATCCACCAAAATTAGAGTTATAACTTTGGAAAGGGAGAATAAGTCCCTGTAGTTTGTTGTATTAACCCCAGAGTTTCCACTTATTCAAGATGACTCTTCATATTTCTTGCAAAGACACAGATTTGTTCTATATAATTTCCAGGCCAGCTCTCTTCCCTTCATAAGTAGGGTAGCAGCCACAGAGGTTGTTCATACTCACAGAAAACTAACATTTTAAAATTTCCAAACTGTCTTCAATATAATTTATTTATGTTTTGTGCTCCTACATTATTTTAAATTGTAATCCTGAACTCCAGAGAATATATAGTGCATCTGCAAAGCTCTTGGTCATGAAGCAGCCAGTCTGGCCAACTACCTAGTTCAGTAGATGGAAACTGAGATGCTTCATCATCCCATCTGTGCTACTAAACTGGCAGAAATCCAAGGACTTTTAGAACTGTACTCTTCAGATTTCTGTGAAATCAGAATTGGGAAAACACAGTGTCATAGTAGAATGCTTTCAATTTGCCAAACTGCCAATTTCTAAAATTATCTTCTCAATACTGATTCTCATCCTTCCCTGTCAAAGTTCATTTAGTTGAACTAAGTTCTAGTTATGTGAATTGAATTATTACTTAGCTATTATGTTTATTCAGATGATTAAGGAGGGAAGACTTAGCTTTTCTACACTTACTCATGTGCAATTTTCCAAAAGTTGGATGCTGATGCAGAAGTATGGAAAGAGAAAGAAGAGGCTGTGTGTCTGCAACTTTCTCCAGATGAAGGACTGGGAAGAATTCAGCTTATGAGTATCTGGAACCAGAGTGCTTGCTTCCCTTGGGTAACTAATAATTTTCAATTTGTGGAGGGGTGAAAGCCAGAAATATGCTCTTTAAATGACAGAAATTACTATGATAAACATTTCCTTTCAAAAAGGGGTCCAAAGAGAAATCATGAATGATATACAGCCCATAAAATCTAAGAGTAATTTGAATTATTTTTCTAGCTATCAGTAAAATAGATCACGTTTGGAATATAAACCCAGAATAATTTTGAATAAATTAATGTAAATTAAGGTTAAGATTCAGATGTTTTACTCACTTTAAGAATTGGGAAACCAGTGTTCCTTAGATTCTAAATCAATAAAAATAGACACAGGGAAAAAAAAACCAAACCAAACCAAAAATACACATACACACAAAAAGCCCAAACCAAACAAGCAAACCACAAAACAAACAAACAAACAAAACACAAACCCTCAAAGTTATAGGGTTTTTATTGTAAATACTTTTCTCTGTCCATCATTTCTAGTAACTGCTATACAAATAGCAAGATACAGCTACTTAGTGTCTGGTCCAGTAGTGGTTATTATTACTTAGATTTAAGTACATGCCCTCCTGTTCTGTCACTGACATTTTACTTCAGCTGCTTCTTTCTTTACCTCTGGTGCTTTTGTATTTATCAAGATCTAGCAAAAAGCTGTGGAGTGTAGTCCATTGTCATCCTTTTGTCAAGCAGTACCCAGTATTTTTGCCTTTTTGAGGAAACATTCTGACAGAAGTAAAAGTAGTGACAAGAAGGTCTATTGAGCTTGTTTATTTATAGATTGTATGTCCTTAAGCAGCTCCACAGCAGGTCACAAAGATGCAGGAAACCCCCTTCTTTCAGAAGTCTCAGCTTAAACACCAAGAAACACCAGAGCTCTGAAAACTATCCCTAATTATAACATCATGGAAGAGAGAAATTTCTTCCTTCTTTTGCCAGAACGCACACAAAGAAACTCTGTCACACAAGTAATAACTGAACAGTGTTTCTTCGTCCAATGTACACTGCTTATATTAATTTAAAAACATGTATAATCATGTATCACAGAATCACAGAATCACAGTATATTCATGGTTGGAAATGACCTCCTAGATCACCGAGTCCAACCATACCCATAGAAAAACCCCCACCTAAATACCCTGATCAAACACAACTTCAAGAACACAAAATAACCCCTTACATGCCTGCCACTAGAGCATGTCCTGAAGCACCAGGTCTACCTGTTTCTTAAATGCCTCCAGGGATGGTGACTCAACCACCTCCCTTGGCAGGCTGTTCCAGTGCCTCACCACTCTTTCTGTAAAGAATTTCATCCTAATATCCAATCTAAACCTCCCCTGCCGCAACTGCAGACCATTTCCTCTGGTTCTGTCAGTAGTTACTAAGGAGAAGAGGCCAACACCCACCTCTCTACAACCTCCTTTCA
>JANHGN010023259.1:63332-85400 GCA_024605025.1 Megaceryle maxima | reverse complement strand
GAATTGATGTATAGAGCACTGAGAGACCTTCTGCAAACTGCATCATGGATTAAACTTTGGCCTCCTTTCAGGTAGTTGTAGAGGGCAGTGAGGTCCCCCCTCGGCCTCCTCTTCTCCAAACCAGACATGCCCAGCTCCCTCAGCCTCTCCTCATGTGACTTGTTCTCTAAACCCCTCACGAGCTTGGCAGCTCTCCTCTGGACATGTTCCAGAATCTCAATGTTTTTCCTATAATGAGGGGCCCAGAACTGAACACAGTATTCGAGATGAGGCCTCACAAGTGCTGAGTACAAGAGCACAATAACTTCCCTTCTCCTGCTGACCACACTATTCCTGATACAGGGCAGGATCACGATGGCCTTCTTGGCCACCTGGGCACACTGCTGACTCATATTAAGCCAGCTGTCTCTATGTAGAATGTCTATATCTAATGTATAAGATTTCCATCTGATGATTCTCACAAGAAAAACATTATTTTCTCACAACACAGTCTTACTTCATATGCCAAGAGGCCTCAACCAAATGACATTGCTAAAAGGATTAGAATGAGAATTCGGGAGAAAGAAGCCATAACCAGAATCTTATGACTCAGTTGTGCCACTGATGTGCAAAGAGATACTCAATGGTTTAACTATGTGAAGAGCTTGTATTACTATAGGTGTATAAAGATCTTTTCTATTGCCTAGAGACAGCCTTAGCCTTCTGCTGTTAATGGCAATTAAATGGTCACTTTCCAGACCTTTCAGCCTTGTTCTATGATTTATTCAGGAATAATAGGTACGTTACAACTCTTCATCTTCGCACACAAACATACAGAAAATAGTTTCCTTCTCCTGTGATTCTTGCTTTCCTTTTTCTCTTAATATTTTACCAGCTGACCACTTTTGTCAATGTATAGGTTTCTTTCTGCATCCATAACAGAAACACTTAGTCAAATTACTTTGTCACCTTATTGTAAATTCTACTTCTCGTGTGCTCTCTTTTCTCACTCCTTTTCCTGTACTAGATGGAGAAGTTAAAGCAATACCAGATGAGCTCACAGATGAAGCAGCTACACAGGTGGTGCTATCAAAGGTGCTCAAGAAACACAGGGATGCAGTCGCCTGCCACCCATAGAGTTTGACTCACATCCACCTTGGCACTTCCATGCTTGACTAAAATGATTTAATGACAAGAAGAAAGATAAGGAAGAACAGGGTTCTTTTCATCCTCAACTTCTTCCTCACATATATCATGCAATCTTTGATAAATTTAATATAGCACCAATTTAATTAATGGGAAGAAAAAACCCAAACCTCCTCCCTCTTTTTCTGTTAAATGAAAATATGTTCTAAATAGCATAGAAACTTTAGATATCAGAAGAACTGCTCATTTATCTACCTCCCACTAAAACATAGGCCTCCTCTTGAGCCCACTGAAGTTAACAGAAAGATTTAGATTGAGTTCAATGGGTTTTAGATGAGATTTTCTGAGAGCACTCAATTTATCTCACTTTTCTTATTAGCTCTCCAGGTTGCTGTACTATTACTGAAAATTCTCATCTACAAATACAGAACAAGTCTTTAACACACAGCAAACCAATTAATTTCAAAATTGCTTAGGGATTTTTTAATTCAGCCTTTTATATATGAGATTGTTCATACTGGAACTCTTATTTTCTTTCACATAATAACTGAACAAGCAAAACTGCTAGACTTCAACTCAGTTCCTGCTAGCATCATGGTGTGCAAGAATATGTTAAATGAAAATTCTAGGCCATGTGCATGAAAGCTTTTTGAGGAGGTAGTTTACTGCACCACACAATTATTTTAAAAAGATAATTCAACATCCTAAAGTGATTTATTGATAACATATTATTTTTAAATGAAGCCTTTAAGATATTTAGCTTATTCTCAGCTGAAATAACCTCATTTTGCTCCTTTATAAGACTAATGGCATAGTAGAAGTGCAGCAATTCTCTACTGGCTATTACCCTGTAGTAGTAACAGACTACTGCTCCCTCCCCAGAGCAAAATGGCCAAGATGCTCCTCACTATTTCTGTATTTGTCATCACTTATGTGACCTTACCACCATCCTAACAAACTCCTGAGAATATATGGTTTGTTTGTCCACACAACACTCATGAGAGGCAGGAGGATACAGCTCCAGAGACACTGAGAATCATGCCTAAGCCTTACAGCCCAGCTTGGTCCCACTCAGATATTCCAGTCCAGAACCTGCAATGCCTTATGCATTCCCCTTGTTTGAATTAGAGGACACATATTCTAACAGAGGGAGGGAGGGATGACAACGTAGGAAGCAGCAGTTAAGAAAGGTACTTCAGAATGCACCATAAACAACACAGGAGAAGCTTAGACAATCACACTTGCCAGAAGTCTCTGGAAGCAACAAGGTTCAAGCTATAAGTGTTGTTCATAGGGATAAAGGCAATGTAGA
Source organism: Megaceryle maxima (assembly GCA_024605025.1). NCBI lineage: Eukaryota > Metazoa > Chordata > Aves > Coraciiformes > Cerylidae > Megaceryle > Megaceryle maxima. The sequence continues at coordinate 82,963 of JANHGN010023259.1, read as the reverse complement.
TGATAATATTGAGTAAGAATCTAGGTCCTCGCTGTTTACATAAAATCTGGAAACTGTACATCAAACAGTTAATGTAAGCTTGGGACTCACATGAGTGTGAAACCATAAAGCACAGTGTTCAAGTGTAGAGACCGATCCTACCTTCCTTTTCATGGTGTGTTACAGAAGGAAATTCTACTATAAAAGATCCATTATTATTTCTAGTTTTTAAAATTTTCTTGTACTATTTCTACAAAGACTTCAAACAGCTGTTCCTATGTTCAGCTCCAACAACCAACATTTATTTTCAGGTTTCCTTGGGATCCACCAGGATCTCAGAGAATCTTATCTTCGATCTACTTACACAATCACTGAACTAAGTACCAACAGCATGTTCCTAACTGCAAATTGATCTAGAACAACCTCACATAACCAGTTCTACACATCTCCTTCTCTTCTCATACTTTCCATCACTGAAACTTCAGTGACTGTTTTTGCCTTAGTGATTAATCTCTCTACTATCCTAACAAGAGGAAAAATAATTTTTTATTGCTTTTTTCAGGAAGAGATATCTTGGTTGAAATTTTTTCTTCCTTTGTACACAAAAGATGTTGATTCTAAAACCATACTATAAGATTCACTTTTGTAGGACTTCATAGGCCATATTTTCTAAGTCTAGCTTTTGAAAAAGGAAAAGTTTTTCCCATAATGTTATGTATGGTCTAATAAACAGTGATAGAAGGAGAACACAACCGATTTCCCCAGGCTGATCTCCATCTGTTCATAGTGTAAAACATGTGGATATGTAGTTCAATTAATTTGAAGGTACTGTCTGAATCAGCTGGATGTTAAGACTCTGAATGAAGAAGATAAAAAGAACTGTTAAAAAGATACATTTTTCCCCAGGGAGTCTGATTGAGAGTTTTCTTAAAATGATGCAACATTTTGTAAAACAGGTACATAGGAACATTAAAGGGAAAAATCTACTATATCTAGAGAAGGAAAAAGCAATTTTATTGCTGTCCTTTGGAGATCTGAATTATGTAAATCCTAACAAATCTTCCTACAACTATGAATATACAGATTTACTTCCAATAGAAGGCATTTGCCTCTGCCTCTTTATACAACATTAAGTATTCAATTGCCATCTGTACCAGAAACATGGTAGTAAACTGTGAAAGAAATGTGTTCTATCTAAATTTCAAGCATCCTAAAAATTCCTCTTGCAGGGGCACAAGACTTTTTGATCTAAAAGCAGTGGAAATAATTTCCCCCACAAAATCATTCCTCAAAATAACACTTTGATCTTTTTCACTATTTGATCCACAACAAAAGGTTAACACTTGCATCAGGAGATAGTAACTGTTAAACAAAACAGAAATGTACAAGCTTTCCTGCTTTCGAGCATAAATTTTAAAAAAGCCACCAAAATCAAACCAAGACGAGTTTTCCTTCTTCATAAAAACACAGAAAGGAATGAAGGACTTTAAAGGTTTTTCTACATGATTGCAAGCCTACCTTTGGAATTACACTAAACTAATATACATTCCTTCATTTTCACTTAGCAAATAAGTAGTATAACCTGAAAATAAAAACATAGTCCACATTTCCATTTGATATAACATTCTCCCTTACTATTACTTGTATATTTAACATCAATTAGTCTAATGATAGAATATGAAACTTGTCCACCTCTTCACATCTTGTTAGCATCACCACAATCTTACTGCAATCTACCTCTCTACTACCAGAACAGGTAGACTGAGATGACTATGAACCTCTCAGTCACATCCCATGGTTGAAGATGGAGCTTAGGCTACTTCTTTGATATATGCAGTCAGTAGGGATGGGATTGTTGTTTTGGTGTGCACTAACAAAAACACACATATCTGTGACATCAGTGATCATTTGGAAGTGTTTCTATGCTCACATAAGGACCTGAAAAAGAAAGCTCTTGTTATGTATCAATTCTTTAAATTCATCTGGCTAATTTCTATTTAAAAATTGCTATTACAACTGAAAAAGAACAGAAACATCTTTAAAAAAAAATAAAAAGGAAAAAGTTCTCAATTTCTGACCAGTGATATTCTTCATATTTCATTTTCAAACATGAACCATTCACAAATAAACATCTAAGACCTTTCTGACAATATACCAGAACAGTTCTGTATTGCCATAACTCGTGTAGAAATGGAACAAGATAAGCAAAAGACAGTAACAGACAACTGTAACAGAAAGATTAAAATACTTATCATATATTAAGTTCATGTGGAGTGCATATTTTGCTACAACAAATCTGCACTTGAGAATTCTAGTGCAAACTGGAGCTACTTACTTCCTTGGAAATGTTTCTCAATTTATTACAGATGTTTTCCAGAGTCCGACATACTTTGTGATTAATTCTGAGGGGTAAGTCAAAATGTCATTTTTGATCTATGGGAATTCTCCTTACCTTTTGTTTCTTATCTGTTTTAAAGGTTACTTCTCCTTCTGTCTCTTAATTGGTAAATAAAGATGGATTCTGAATGTTCAAAAATAATTTTCTCCCAGTACATGTTATTAGGGAAGAGCTTGGACAAAAACCAAACATTTTTGGTTCATTATGAAAGAAAATATTCTTCCAAACTACATATATGTCACAAAGACTTTCTCTCCCCAGGACTTCTCCAGGTATAAAGGATTAAGTTGGAAAATTACCACTTATTATTTGTGCTTTGACATCAGCTGTATGGTTCTATTTAAATCTTGAAAAATTACTTTTTTTAGGAGGAGATCTATGATAGCGAGAGACAGATGGAAAGGTCATATAATTTTTACAATTCTGTTACATAACATATTCGGCGTGAGTCATGGAAAATCTTCCTACACATTCTTACAGTATATATTCATGAATGTGAGAAGCAAAGAAAGAGCCTATAGCTGCCAAGTTCAAAAGCTGGACACATCATGCAATGGTATTGAATTAAGTGCTTCAAAATGATTAAAAGACCAGAACAGGAAGCAGTGGTTTCTTCATTATTGTGGTGAAATAAGTCATACAGCAAAAGTGATAATATTTGGGGCATTTTTAGTACTGTCCATTCTATATTTCTCTCTATATGATACATTATGTATATACATAGAGTTTTATGTATGCTTATATCTCCTGTGAACTATATTATATAACTGTATACATCTAAATCTGTATCTAAATGCTCTATATATAATTCTATTCAAACTGGCATTGTTTTCCCTCCACTTATATTTCATAACTTCCTTGCCTAAAGACAGAATATTCTGTTCTTACCTTGTTCATTTCTTCCTTGCCTACTTCTGCCTTCTCTTTAAATTCTAGATGGTCTTAATAGCCTTCTTTATAGCAACTCCATCCTACCAAAGCTAATTTAAAGTCTCAGCTCCAAGTGACACTTTTCATCTGCTATCTGTAGTTTTCATTAATCTGGGGCAACTCCTCAGTTTTACCATGTTCCTCAAAGCCCTGTGTGATTATAATCTTGGGTGGGATTCAGCTACAGAAGGACACCTACATGAAGGCAAGTGGGTACCTAAATATGCAAAACATCACTAATTAATCTGTTAAAATTAAGTCAACACTGAATATGGGATCTGGAGAGCTACTCTGTTAAACAACCACCCTTTTAGGGTAATCTTAGTAACTGTCTAGGCTTCACTGACTGTATTTCTCAGGACCTTTCCTTGGTTGTCCTACTGGTCAAGCACCATATGGAATGTCTTTAGTATCCTGGGTGGCCCTTCTAGAGGAGGACATTAGCAGTCTCATGGGTTTTATAACCTCTCTGCCACCTCTCTGTATTTATCCTGGGTAACAATAAATTGCCTCAAATGGTACCAGGCATATATGTTTAGGCAACTGAATCAAGATCTTAGGGATGCTGAGGACAGTTTAGAAATATTTTAACCTTGCAGATACTGACAAACCTTTTGGATATTTTAATCTAAATCTGTCTTGTTCTTTCACCCATATCTTCAATTTACTGGAGGATCCAGACTATTCTTCCACTTAAAAAATCTGCTAATAAATGCCATAGCTCCCAACTGTGTTTAAAGTCTTTCAATTTGGAAAAGAGAGCAGCAATGGTAGAAGAAAAAGGAGGAGACATAGACAAATGTTGACCTTGAGACAAGAGGCAGAACAGATACAATTGCATGTGTATTTATGTTGGATTGTTAGCTAAAGCATATCCTACTCTGAAGATGGAGAAAGTCAGAGAAAAGTCTGCTGACCAGCTCTGAACAAAAAGAGGTTTGGGAGGGTGTTCATAAGGAAAAGAAGAAATTGGGAAGCAGTTAAGATTTTAGGAAAATATGTTTCCTGAAACAGAAAAAATGAAATGTTCTTCTGAAAACTGTTATTTAATTATAAAGAGATTATTTATCCTGAATTTTCTTTCAGTTATTTATTTCTGGCATATTTGAGTATATATTGATAGAAATTAAAAAGAAGGTCAAAACAGTTTTAGATATATATGTGAGAAGAGCTTAAAAGTTATTTGAAGCAATTCAGAATGCAATAATTATTCTCTATATAGCTGTATCTTATTCTAGAAAGTTCTGTGATTATTTACCCCATAGAAAAATGGGGTAGGTTTCCCCAAATATTCATAGAGGAAATATCACTGTATATTCTGTAGAGCTTTGTGGAGAATAAAGCAGTGGATGAATCTCCATTTCTTAGATCTTTCTGCTCACTCTCCACTTTCATCTTGGAGCATTCATCCATTTTAGCTCTACTCTACCAAACCAAGTATGGAAACAACCTAGTTTATCTAAACTCCAGATCCCTTTACATAATAATTTGAATAATTCTTGAGACAACCTAATATTGGCTGAATATCTGTACAGCTCTTCACTGGGCACAGTACAGAGGAACTTCATTTTTCTTATAACCTGGGTGAGGATAATGTGCTGTCTGGGCGAAAGTACCCCACAGATGCCAAGCTGCCCTTCCTACAGGACAAGCCACCACAAGAACTGTTCCTTCAAAGGAAGGCCAAACCTTAAAGTCTCTATATCAGACTCAGGGCCCACCATTTGGAGAAGTATGAAATTGTTTGTTTTCACTCCCACTCAGAACCAGAATTTTGAAGTTGTGAAAATGAAATTCCTTTCTCTCAACACCTCTCTGTTAGCAATACACATTGACTGACCTTTATCTTTCTCCTGAGAAAAACATTAAAATTCCTGACAGGAATTCCTGATAGGCAGGTTACAGTTGTCAAATCTTCATTTTCCCCTCTCTTTCAGTGCAACTTTACCTTTCTAATTGTGGATTCTTTTGGGCAGGTTCACCCAATACTACACAGTTTTGAAGACGTTTATGTTCTTATGTGTTATAAAGACACAAAGATGAACAAGTACTATTGAGTATGTTTCTACTGCTCTATCTTAAAGTGCTTCCTTCTTTGAGAGATTGCACCTCACACACAGAAAGCAAACTGAAATTGTTTTAATGCATAGGATAAGCAAGCAAAAACATGCAGTAAGGGACTGAAAGACTTTGGAAGTACAGCTCATTATAAAAAGGTCATTTATGCACAGGTATGCTGACAAGCATTAATTACATAAGATTTGTAGTCCTTTTTTGTTGAACTACGTAGAAATGCTTGCAGTATCAAAACTTCAAATATTTCATATATAACAGCCAAATGGGATTAAAAAGGAACAGTGCAGCAGTAAGTCAGAAATGATCAATAGCCTACTGCTAAATACTCAAAACATCTCTCCTGTAAGAGAGTAAGAGCAATAGTGTTCACTTTTCTCTATTGTATGCCTAAAATTACCAAATGTCCCCCTGGGCAATCTCGTTGATCATTCTTCTCATGCCCTTTCTTTCACTAAATTTAAAAGGCTAGGGAGGAAGAGAAGCCACAAAAATAATGTCCGTCTAAACTCACTCTTAATTATGCTTAATTATGCAAAAATTTTCTAAGCCTATCTTGTCAGAGGGCTGCTTAGATGGTTTAAAGATGACTTCAGGAAAATAAACAGTACATTGTGTTTCGCATTCTCAGAATTACTTTTTTTATGTTTCTTTAACTAGCATTTTTAACATCTTCTAGTTTCACTATACTAGCAATTACAGAGCATTCCTGTCTTCCATTGTGATCATGTCCTGTGGCAGGATGTGGAATTATAAGTTTTGAAGGAACTATTTCAGAAAAAGGAGGAAGTACAAAATATTGGAGAAAAGAAATGGGATACTATCAGAGTAAATAGGAGACCAGACAAAGAAAAGTGTTTGAGTGGAAGATGACTAAAGCAAGAGAAACATAAAAAAGTTTGGGAAGACAGAAAAAAATCATGGAATAGGAAAATAAATTAAAAAAATAGTTAAAGAGGCAAAATAAAAGAGAAGTACTTAATTCTCAAAGATATGAAACCTTTAAAACTCCTGAGTACATACGGGAAAGGGAACAAAACAAAACTGGGGATGCATATCTAGTAAATTAATTGCTATTCAAGGTTAATAGAAACATGAAAGCGAGACTTGGAAATGCAAGAACAAAGTATTTCACCAAATGCAATATGCAATACACTAAACAGCCAATTCTGCTCTGAAGTGTTTATGTAAACAGCTGTGCAGATGAAGTGATAGTATAAAAGGATCACAATAATACAATTACATTAGTTTAAAGTATGATGATGACCTAATATAGGATTCTTTTTCCCCAATCTTTTCTTTCCTATCAGTATATGTTCATGGCAGGGTATATTTTCTTATGAGGTCATACTTCCCCAAAATTAGTCAAAAAATATTTTTGAATATTGAATGTTTGACTAGAACTAAATATCCTTCAGGCACAAAGTTTTCATACTGGTTTTAAATGTTTGACAGATATATACTTTGAGATTCAAAGAGAAGGAAAACAAAGAAGAGATTACTGTGGCCCAGATTCACAAAGGACTTGAATAAAATGCAAATGCATAATTGGAAAGTGTATTCTTCAAAATCTTCTCCAAAAACAACTTAGATACTAAAGGATAAAGGGCTTATTTTTAAAACCAAAGGCCCAAACACTCCAAGGAGACTGAACAGCCCTACATGGTAGTCTTAAGCATCATCAGAACCTTCAAGGAGGTTGCCATCCACTGTCTCCCAGGCTGGCAAAAATGTGGTTAACATCCACAGACACTGGCAAAGGGAGAGCACCAGCTACCAGTGGGAGAACTTTTCCCACAGAAAGTCCCCTCCATTTTCACTGCCAGTCCTGGTGCTCAGAAATGTCTGCAGAGGTTTGTTTAATACTTTGCAATATTTCTCTCTTCTGACCCTTCCTTCTTCTATCCTTTGTTAATCTACTCCATGTTTCACAGGCTATAATTTACATTTTTAGCCTTCCCTTAGGAGAAAAACATCATATCAACTCTATTTCCCTGAGTAATACTTCCACTATTCCACAGGTGCCCAGTCTCCTTTCTTTCCTCAGATGATCTTACTGACATGTTTCTAGATAAATTATAGAATCGTAGAATGCTTTGGCTTGGGACTTTTAAAGGTCATCTACTCCAACCCCACTGCAGTGAGCAGGGGCATCTTCAACTAGAGCAGGTTGCTCAGAGCAGAGCAATTATTCTCATCTTGGACTTGACTTATGTTTCAGTTTCAGATCTGACAGAGGGCTTTGTATGCCTGAAATCTTACCTAGTTTTTGTCATTTTCTTTATTCCATTTATACCAGCTCATCTAACTTTCTCCCTCCATATCTAACTTGGCTTGTTTTCAAGCCTGAAACTACAGTCATAGGTTCGGGGGGGGTATGTGTATTGTGTATAGAGCTCTAATTGATGGACTGAGTTTTCACCTCTACAAAGCTACAGAGCTAAAAATCTGCATGGCAATCTTTGACAGAAAGTAAAGCTGGCTGATTTTATTTAACCAAGATAAAAATAAAGTAAGCAAGCAAATAAGGAAAAAAAAGAAAAAAAAAAATTAAAAATCCCCAAAGTTAAATCAATTTGTGACTCCAGTTATGAAATCAGACTGTTCATATACATACTTGCCCTAAAACAACTGAAGACATGTAGTCGAAGAGATTTAATTATCTTGTTTCTATTTAATATGTAAGCTAGGGATGAGGCTTTTTTTTCTTGCATACATTATATAAGGGAAAACATTACTTCTGTAATTGGAAAAGTCTTGCTACGATTATAATTTCCAAACTAGCACACTTTAGTAGTTTGGAACATAACCTTGGAATTCTGTTGTAAATTACAAGAAATGCTAACAATTTTTAAAATATCACTGTTTACAAATACATTATAAAAGTAACTCTGAAATGGATAAATCATTTAGAAATATTACTATTTGTTTGGTGTTTTAAACCGCTATTGTTATTTCCAGTATTTTAAACATGTGAAAGTGATTAAGTATCAATCAACACAGATACAGCTATTTTCAGGATAAGACAATTTCACTCTTTTCCAAGAAAACTTATTTGAGGTAGCCTGGATAGAAACCTGCTGGGTTTTTTTGTATTATATTTGTTTTTTCCTGCTGTTTTATCCAGCTGTATATTTGGTGAGTTCATTTCAGCAGTATTGCAAAGGGATCTCTTTACAGAAAAAACACTGCAAGATCTGGAAAAATAAACCTAGAAACAGTGCAAGAGTAGTCTTATCATTATACGGTCACTATACACCTGTGACAAAAGCTCTGTTCCAACTGTTTTCTTAATTCTACTTTATGTAAAAGGACAGATGTCAGGAGTAAACCTAGTACTTTCTAAATGGAATACAAGGGTCCAATACTAAAAGGATTTGAAATCATTCCTATGTCTATTTCATGTTGTAACTTTAAAATTCGTTTCAGTAAACCCATTACACAGATTTAGAACATGCCTTAATCAAAATAACCACATAATCAGTCTAGAAATAGGGTAACTGGCTACCATGAAACAGAGGGAGAGGATGAAGAGGCAGAGCCAGAGCAGCTGTACAGGAAACACTGCTTAAGTCAGAATACTGACTTGCACTCCCAATGGCACAGCAGGGAGAACATCACTGCTGAACAGACTTGTTATTAATTCTGTTGCCTATGTGGGTCATGGCTGCTAAATTAACTGTCTTTAGTGATATATTAAGTTCTCAAGGTTCATGGCAGGTTTCGTTCCTCATCTGTTCTGAAGCTGACAGCAGCCATTTCCACTGTTTCTGCAAATCACACTGAAGCTACAGACTTTGTGTGTATGAGAGTGACTTTAAGTAGTGTTATGGCTGACATAGAGCATTGGCAGTTATTAAAAAAATGAAAAAAAAAATCAGCATCCTTAAGTGAGTTATCACACTGCATAAGAGTGTTGATTGTGACAGTTTAAAATCCTTTTTTTGTATCTTAAGGGTGCCAATTCAAGATATCCTCAAATTGTTATAACATTTGCCTTAGTGCTACTAGAACTACTACTACTACCTTAGTGCTACTAGAACTTGATGACTCAATGTCCTGGTTTGAGTTAGAATAGAACTAATTCTGTTCTGTGATTTTACTTTTCAACTATCTCTTCTAAGTCTTCTGCACTTTCTGCATGTAACAGCATATTTTCTCAGTCTCTGCTTCCAGCACTGACAATGCTCCGTGTTTGGAGTTACTACCAAGGGTTGGGGTGTGCAGAAAGGACATACTCCTCTGCAGACCAAGGTCACTCCTCAAAGTTGTGTACCACATTGGGGTAAAAGGCCACACCTGCCAGGGAGCAGCCAGGACAGGTAATCCTTAACTGACCAACAAGGGATTCCATCCCATATACATCATATTCAGTATAAAGCTGAGGGTCAAGCCTCTTCTTTAATGACTGTGATGTAATTGCTGTCAGGGGTGTTGGGTTCAGTATTGGATTTGTACATCTATGTTTATATTCTATTTTATTATTACCATTAAAACTGTTTCAGTTTTCTTTTCTAACACATAATTCTCTCTCCCTTATTTCCCTTTCTCTTCCCTTTTGGGAAGTGAAAGGGGTTAACAGAGAGTAATCTGTCATCTCTCTAGTGACCAGCCCAGCCTCTAAACTTTGACACCCTATACAGCTAAAGCAAAGGAAAGCATTTCTTTTCTTTTGGATTATCTTAATAGACCTGTTCCCTCCCTCCCCAGGAGGGAATGTATGTTCACACACACACACATAGTTTTCTTATGCTTGTTTTCTTAACCCATCCCCATCTATTTACACTGAAAAGGAGTTAGTCTTTTCAGTGCCTGCTCAGTGAAAACATCTCCATCTGAAACAACCGTATCATTTCCAGATGCTATGTAGCTTTACATACAGCAAGAATTTTTAGTTCTGATGAAACCACATGAGAAATCGCATGCATTGTCTGCAAGGTTTACAGCTAGAGAAATAAAGAAGCAGGCCTTGCGAGTGGTAATGAAAGAGCCATGTGTTATTTTAAACAGAAACTGGAATATTCAGCATTATTTCTTAAAGTTTGCTACTTTACTGGGTTGATGCAATAAACCAACTCTCAGTTCTATTAAAATACATTTCAGCTTTACTTGGATCGAAGAACAGATTTCCTTTTATATAAACATGGAGCTGGTTCAGAGGTCTGAATTTTGAAAATGGGAAGGTATCTAATTATATTGATCCAACAGACTGTTGTAGCAAAAAATGAATACTTTTTAAAACCATAAACTGAAAAAGATTTGTACAGTTAACAAATACCACAAACATGATGAAAAGACTGTTGTTCATTCCAGTATTTTATCTAAATTCAAATGTGAACAAGTTATCCTGAATTTGCTGGGAAACTAGGCATTCACTGGTCCTTACTTTATAACATCAGTAATATCAGTTTAAATCTGAATGCTGCTGTTGTTGCAGACCTAGTAGAATCTACTAATGCAAGTAAGAGCAGGCTGTAAGCTTCAGTGGAAGAAACTAGAAACAAAGCAAAAAATAAAAATGTTGACCCTTTAAAAGCTTAGATTTAGAAGGAGCACATTAGAAATTCTTTGCAAAGTTGGTCAGATTGATATCATAGGCCATTTTGAAAATATACTTGTTAATAAACACAGCTGGAATAACAGAACATCAAGGAAGCAAGATATATCTTAATCCAAACTAAATAACTCTGCATGTTTTCCATGAAAGACTGGCGCAGTTTTCCCTTTCAAGGTTTTCATGATGAAGTAGCAAACCTTTAGACAAAAAATGTGGTTTTATTTATTTATTGGGGATTATTGACCTTAGTAAAGGCAGTCAAGGGGAAAAACTAATTATTTTCATAAGTAATAATTACTGCATTGGCAGAACCAGCCATTTTCACCAAATTTTCTTGTACGAACAGTTGGAGTTTGTACAGGTAGTCTAGAGAGTCAATGGGCTAAGAAACAATGTGTTCAGGTTTTTTTCTTCAGTCTGACACAGCTCCCAACGCATCTGCAGAACTCCACAAATCCCCTGAGGAACCTACAACATGCCAGGGAGGTGGTGATATTTTCCTTAAGCAAAGTGTGAGACATTTACTCTTTTAAAATCTAAAGGGGACTTGAGGAAAATTCAGCTTTAATAGTTAGTTCAGAAAACACCAGTGGCAAAATAGGTGGGCATTTCTTACCATAAACAGTGCAAACACACAAGAAAATTTAATTATGTTTAATAACATCAGTTCAAATACAGCTCTCAAAAATCCTGTATTCTGGCCCTGAAGACAGGGTATATGCATTGTAAACATATCAGCTAATATGATTATGGAATGCATCATGTTTTAGTGATGCTGCATAATAATAGATCATTCTGTAATATCCCTCTTCAGTCCTGAAAGTTCAGGGACTACCAAATGCTCATTTTAATGCAGTAGTCTGAATTAAAAAAAAAAACAAACTAACAATTAATAAATATTTTGTATCTACTTTAGCTTCAAAGTTAAGAATGAAAAAGAAGTGCTGGAGATTCTTTATCCTAATGTTACGATGCATCAGCAATTTTTAAATGTCAGAAAACTGAAGAGATTCTACCCTTGATCTTACAGCTTTCAAAAATAAATATGCAGTCAGTTAAATAGAGATATAGAGTATTTAATTCCATATCCAGACACATAAGTGAATATGACTACAAAGTGGTTATAAAAACCAGAGATTAATTTTGCTGAGCTTAGTGCAGTTCTTGGAACACGTAAGGGGAAAAAAAAAGAAAAAAAAAAAAAAGGAAAGAAAAGTGAAAGGAAAAGAAGAAAAAAGAAAAAAGAAAAAAGAAAAAAGAAAAAAGAAAAAAGAAGGGAAGGGAAAGGAAAGGAAAGGAAAGGAAAGGAAAGGAAAGGAAAGGAAAGGAAAGGAAAGGAAAGGAAAGGAAAGGAAAGGAAATCCCTCCAACGAAAATCAAAGCTGGTCCATTTCAAATGTAACAGAGGTGCTAACAGATTTACAATGGGTTCATAAATGCAAGTTAAAGTCATACCATAGCTGCTATCAAATTCTTTTGTTGTTTAAATAACATGCTTTGTATACTAGAACCCCTTCATAAAATGAAAAAACAAGGAAAATTTTAAATGGCCTTCACTAAAATAAGGCACCATCTTTACAGTGCAAAGCTAAGACACTCCATTCTTAGCAGTATAAACAAGAGTTCCTGTGTTTTGCATAATAAATTCAGACTTAAGCATCTTACATAGAGAAAATAAGCTAAAGTGAAATAATTCTAAGACAGTTTCATTATTATTAATGTAAATCAAATTTAAAATCGTTGTAGGAGGATTATAGCCAGACTCACAGATTATAATTCAATGCCAGAATTTAATTTCTTCAGAAAAGTTTTGGGGTTTTTTTTTGGTATGTACAAATAAAGTGTAAAAAAAGACCACCAAGAAAATATTAAACCAGAATCTGCTGTATTTACATGCCTTTGGAAGGGTAAAATACACATACTTACTCTTACCTTTGGAAACTTAAGACATATATATCCTACATAATTAAAAAGTTAGTTTTCCTGTCACAGAACAATTCTAAGACAGGGCATGGCTTATCTGTTAACTCCACTGTATACACTCTAGTGCATGAACATCTTGTGAAGAGAACAAAATGTATCTAATGTTTCAAAAATACTACCATTATCCCAGATGATGAGACAAAGAAATTCATAATCTTAATTCCTATCTGCAAGAAGAATTAACTTCTATTACCATTTTATCTGGTGAGAGAATTATCATCTATAATGCAGAATGCTGTAAAATGTTAACAAGGAGAGGAGACCAGTAAAACAGCTGTTTAGTGTTGGAACATTATCAATTTCAGAACACATGGCCAATGAGCAAAAAGTGATTTATAGCACCTGAGATGAGCTGTGGTCACTTTGAGTGTATCTAATAGAGTGGATTAGTTACAGGAAATTGATAATGTACATTTGAATCTATGTAATCAGATTGGTTTTGTGAAGAGGGAGAAATACTGTATGCCTGGACTGAAGTCTGGATCTCTCAGGATGAATTATCTCAGCCTGCTAAATCTGAAATTTTTGTTTTGTTATGAAATTGCGGAGAAAATTCTGCTGTCATATAAAGTGGTTGTCAACCTGAAAACATCCTTAATAATGTTTATTAATAAAGCAGTTTATTTAGAAATTACACCCTGAGGATAATAGCTGTAGCTGGAATTTATAATATATTCACTTACTGTAGGTTATTAATTCTAAGACTTGGCTCTTGGACATACTTAGAGTAAATAGCACAGTTTCTGGAAAACTTAGGAAAAAACTGTTGCCTTTTAGCTGAAAATTGCTAACAAAATTCATCAGACTTTCATCAGACCCAGGATGGAACACTTTGTAAAACTGGAGAGAAGAGGAGCAGAGCAACAGCAACAGTAAAAAAGACAACTAAAGCACTGATTTATAAAGTATGACATGTATATTCAGTTTTTAAATTATTTGGTTTATGTAAAATATGCATCAGAGTTGAGCTTCTGTCTTGCATTTTCTGCCTAGAGTCTCCCAAACTGTGGGTTACTCAAGTCTTGTTGATAAGATGCCTTTTTTTCTCATTATTATTGTCAAGGGGAAATGAATGATAATTTTTTTGTTGTTGTTGTTGTTGTTTGTTTGTTTGTTTAAATAAAATTCATTTCTGTTTTCAGGCTAACTGCAGGTGACCATGCAGTATCTGTCTCTTACAGTGGACAATGAACTGAATTGGGTCCTGGTTCTTACATGAGTATATTGGTCAAGAAGAGATGATAATAATACTCCTTTTTATTGGGATACTGACATTTAGATAAAACAGATCTACCAAAAGTCTCTGGAGAGTTTGAATTCAAAGTAAAATGAAAGAAAGTCAATATACTTGTTATCCAAATACTGTACAATATGAATCATTAATAACCATTTAAATGTCAACATTAGACATTTTGTTGTTTTTCTTGTCCTTAAAATAGCCATGGCTTAGGTTGTTCTTTTTATTCTACCAGTTCAGTGATAACAAGGGATTCTACATAAAGTGAATTTATAGGAAAGTAGAATAAGGACAAAATATAGTGACCTCTAAGCAATTACAACTAAACATGGAAGAAAATGAATGACACATCAAAGCATCAGCTTCAAAGGCACTCCCAGGTGGCTCTTTTCAGAATATGTGTCACAGGAATTGTACAATGCAGTGTTTGAACTTCCCTATGCAAGTAAACTTTTAAGAATCCTTATCTGAAAAAAAAAAAAAAAAAAAAAAAAAAAAACCCAAAAAACCAACTCCAATTAAATAAATAAATAAAATTACTGTGTTGAAGGACAGTGAAAAATCCAAAGTCAATGCATTCCAAATATGTTTTATAAGAGGCTGCATGACAGAAGAAATAGTCTGGTTCCAGGTTTTTCAAGGGAAGGTGTTGTGTAGGAGAAGAACTGTGATACTAAAGTTGCCTATCAACATTTGACAAGACATATTATTTTGACTTTAAAAAAACACCACCCATTTTAGATAGCAGACTATGGCTTTTGCTTGATTTAATTCCAGGAGCCATATGAGTAACACACGGGTAAAATCTATAGTTACAGTAAGAGATTTGGTGGGAGATAAAATTCCAGAGGCAAAATTCACAAGATAAACTAACATAACACAAACCACAGTGGATGATGGTTTCATTTCATGTGAGTCTTTCCTCTGCAAACTCTAGTGGAGACTTCAAGTACATGTGAAGTCCTTTGGAACACGTTAATACAAACCAATTGCTGAGAGCAGATTAATTTCAATTCAAGTCAATTCACTGTCAAGTTACTGAAAAGACCTACCCCTGATACTCTAGATTTACTACTAGAGTTTATCAATTTATCAGGCTGAACTCCTTATAGATAGCACCTTTGGGGAAAAGACTACCAGAGCAGAAGTACTTTCTAATAGTTTGAACTTGTAATGCGTGGTACACTATGTGATTAGAATCCAGCATGGAAAGATCATAAAAAATCTGAGTTTTCAGATTAACAGTGTCCAAGACATTTTCTTCAAGAGGAACTCAAGGGATTGCTGTCATATTCATTTCCTTTTTCTAGTTTACACACTACGCCTGCAACAGTTTGTTAGCAATTTACTGTTTATATGCTCTCACTAACAATACAAGACCGTTGGTTCTGCATAAAATCATCAATTTCCCACCCTATAGAAATTCTTAATAACAAAATTGCACATAAATTTTTATTTTCTTTTCCTTGAAGTCCTAACATTTAAACATAATTTGGATGAAGGGACACTTAGGCTGTAATAACGGGTACTAAATTGTACAAGGTTGTATTAAATAATTGCTTTCTACTAGACTGGTTATTGGTATAGTATTTCAGATAAAATTAAAAACTTATCAGAAAGTCTCAGAACACTTCACTGAGTTTCCCAAACACTAGCATGCTTTGAAGACTTTATTTTTCAAGTCACAGACACTGTTATCAATGCTGTGTGAATATTCAAGTGCATGAATGTAAAGAAGTAAATGACTCTTTCTCTACAGTCTGTAAAATGAAATATGATAAATGCAGCTTTAGTGATAAGAAATCATACTGTGTGACATTCGGGAAGATGAGTCCACTTGAAAAAATACAAGCTGAATGATTATTTTCTTCTCTGTTATCTAATCATGCTTCATTCATTCTTGGGCTGGATGAGATTAGCATGCTGGATCCTATATGCAATTATAAAAAAAACCAACCCTACTGACTGTCCACACCAGTATGTCAGAAAAAGGTACAGAAATACCATTCTAGTGAGTTTACAGAACAAGCTGCCCTCAACACATTTAAGTCTGCAGGCTAATGACCAGGTCACTGGCCTGCGGTCACGCTAATGGAATGGGACATGAAATCCTCTGGACTTGGCTTGAAGAATTGCTGGACATGACAGCCAACAGTGTGAGCATCAGACAAGAGATAGCAGATGATAGTGTCACACAGGTGGCTACAGGAGCCAAGCCTCAACAGATAATTGGAGGGGATCACTGTGGACCCATCACTAACACCATTTAAGAGCAAGATTACGTAGGTAAGGTATCAAAAATGCCAAATTTGGTTATAGATGTGGCAAAATGGGGACTGACGAGGAAATGTAATTAGATACAAGTTGTTTACCTGGGAGAAGGCTGAAGCAGAGGGTGATAAGGCACTGAAACAGGTTGAACAGAGTGGTTGTGGATATCCCCTCCCTGAAATTGTTCAAGTGCAGGTTGGAATGAGCTTTGAGCAACATGATCTAGTAGAAGGTGCCCCTGCCCAAGGCAGAGGGGTTGGAAGTAGATGATCTTTAAGGTCCTTTCCGACCCAAACCATTCTATGATTCCATGAAAGGGATGTACAAGGGTGGCAAAAAGGACAGTCAGGTGGTTGGAAAAGGGATGGTACAGTGTGGAAATCCTGTGAGTGGGGCAATGCAGGGGTCCCTATCAGCCTTGCACTTACTCAGTGCTGCTGGCACAGGGCAATAATTCAGACGTGTCGCTCTGGCTATGCAATAAAAGTTGGATTGCTTCTGCGGTCAGGAGGGCTGGAGTGGAAGCTGTCCTTGTGTAAGGCAAGACTGAGCGGATAGATCAGGTATCCTAGTCCCACCAAGCTGGTGCTCATTCCAGGCCTGATAGCATTCATAACACACAATCCATTGTAACTGGGTATCACAACTAAACGTTGCTAAACTCTGAAGCGTGGAGTTTTTGTATCCTTTGCAGAAATGTTCCTTTTAATTATGATAGTTCTTATGTTCTTTAGAGAGATGCTGATAAGTTTCTAAAGCTTCCTTAATGATAATGGCAAGGCTTAGATAACTTTGGAATATGACATCCAACAGATTGCTTTATAGAATATCAATGAATTAAGAAAACTAGATGCTTTCTTTATTTGATTTGGAGAAGCATCATAAATACTACAAAAATTCGTTACTAGGAAAATAATCTTGGGTTTGGGTGAAAAGAAAATAACATGAGATAGACTAAAGTTGTCTCATTTATTATTTTTTTTAATTCAAAATAGACATTTCTTGTAAATCAAATAAATTAATCAAGACAGCTGAACTGAAATGCTGGGATTTGGATGATATTATTTGTTTTTAAATAAAAGATGCAAAAGTTTATGTGGAACATAGATCTCTTACAGGAAAATACTTCAAACCTGAATAGTAAATAAGCATCACAGAAGATATATTAAGCCTAAAAATGATATGAAACTAAAATAAGCAAACAAACAAATAAGAGGACGGAGAAGAGAAAACAGGTCAGAGTGGAAAGTAACAGATCCCAAAGGACAATCCAGATTCAGTATTCTAAAGGATTTAAAAACAAATGGGAACAGTTTCTTCAACCATATAAATTAAATAAAAAAGAATAAACATATGAGGGGAAAACTGCACTTTTTTGACAGACTAAAAGATAAAAGGCAATCTAGGCATTACTCAAAACAACTATACTTATGTTTTTCCCTCATTTTTTTCTAATAACAGCAATGATTGCATTAATCTTACAGAAAAAAAAAAACAAACCAAAACACAGAAATAGCAGTGAATACTGGAAAAAAGTTATAAAAGATTAGGATGTGATTATACTGAAAAAACTAGACAATTAAAAAACCTAAGTTGTCAAATAACTGAACTATGAAAGCATGAGTCATGACAATTTTTAATAGCAGGATAGAAGTATACTATTAGAAAAAAGAAATATAGCATTCTCTAAAGGAAGGAAAGAATAAACCTTAGTGAATCAGGACTTGAGAACTTACAATGGAGAAATATGCAAATAAAGAGGAAAAATAAATGGAAGAATATACTAAGAAAGCAATAGGATCAAAATATGAGTTTGTTTTTTCAGATCTCTCATGGATAAAATAATGGATAAACTAATAAAGCACCAAATAAATCTTTAGATTTTAGGTAATTTGGTACAATGTCATATGGAAAAATCTTCACTTCACATGAAGATAGGAGATAGCATAAGCATTATATACTTTTTTTTTTTTAATGGTTAAAGATAAAACAAACAACCAGCAGCCTTACTGAAAGGAAAAATTCTGAACTGCAAACAGAATAATTGTGAAAGTCACAAAAGAACATCCTGAGCTTGATTGCATTTAACATTTTCTTAATGACCTTGGTAAAACAAGTTGGAACATACTTAAGAAATCTGGTAAAAAATTGTAAGATACAATAAATGCAGAAGGTGAGCTGTACTTCATGCTGAACATTTGGATAAGCTTGAAGCCAGAATAATGGAAAGGAAGTGAAGCTTATCAGTATAACATACAAAAGTTGAACAGCAGTGGCACTCTGTAGCAGTTTCTCCCAGCCCAAACAGTGATGAGCCAAATGCTTGTCTAGTTTCTGAAGCAAAGCAAGTTAATTTTTAGTCCTTACCTACAGTTGTGTAGGCTCCATATTTTTTTGCTTCCATGAATACTGTGGTTTAATTACAAGGAATCCTTTCATTGGGTTTAAATTTCACACCTTATAATTAAATTAAATGTTTTCCTGTTCCTGACACAGAAGAACTTCCTTCTATTTCCCATCTTGTTTTCATGATTTCTAAACCAAACAGTCCAAATCTTTACCATTTTCATCATCTTTCTTAATTCCTCAATATCTTAGTTATCCTCCAACTTTGATATTACTGTAAAACAAATTATAAGACCTGAATCGACTTTCATAAGCTCATGTTTGCATTCATATCCAGTGTTTTGCTAAACTTATTTCTCTACATTGTGTGAAGTCTAGGTATTACTTGTCTGAAAAAAAACCCAAACAAACCCAAAACCTGCAAAATTTTTTATTCAACACAGCTGCTATGTTGTGAGAAGATTTAGCCAAGTAAAAAGAGAAATCGGGAAAGAATTTGATTGTGTTCATTTTTTTTCTTGTCAGTTGAATGTAGTTATGCTGAATAAGGTGTCAGGTAGTTTTATACCTAATCATAGCATAAAACAAATCAATCTAAAAGTAATGAACTAAATAAATTAAATACACAAATTGGGTCGGATTTATTGTCACCAAAGGATGCAATCATGTGTATTCACTTTGGAGGAATTTGTTTCCACTCTGGCACCTGCTGCAAAGAGAATTTTTAAACCTTTCTTCTTGTACCTTTCCTCTTTCTGCACCTTCTGCAGATTTCTTCCTTGTACCTTTGCTTTCTGTCCTCTTCTCTTCTTGGAGATGACCAGAGGCTTTCAGGGTAACTTTTTCCATTTTTTTAT
>JANHGN010023259.1:47794-63323 GCA_024605025.1 Megaceryle maxima | reverse complement strand
TTGTTGGGGGGCGGGGTCGTCTGTTGTGGTGGTGTTATGTTTTAGAACTTAGTTGTCTCCTTTCCTTAATGATCTTTCATTTGAATTACTGTGGCAAATAAGAGTGACAACACGTGATCAGCACTTCACACTTTCATCACCACAGCTTGTCAACTATTTTGTATAAATCAAAAACCTGATCTTCCCTTTTTTTTCTGCAGTGGCAGGTATGAAGATCAGTCACAATTTTATTTGCTTCTCACAATTCTTATAAACCAAACCACAGTGGAACATTTTAAAGTACGGTTGTTGTCTTCATAACCACTATAAAATTCCAGAAAATCTGTGGAAAGAAAAGTTACCCGTTTTGTCTGGGACACACCTATTCCATGCTATGATAATTCACCCTAATGTGATGGGTTGACCTTGGCTGGCTGTGTGATGCCCATCCAGCTGCTCTCACTCACCCGCCTCAACAGGACAGTGGGAGAAAATAAAGAGGTAAAGACAGGGAGATCAATTACCAATTACTGTCAAAATAGAGACAACTTGGTGAAAATTAATTTCACTTCTTGCAATTCAAATATGTTCATATGGTGAGAAACAAAGGCAAAAACTATTTAAAATAGATTCCCCCCCACTCCTCTTCTTCCCAACACCTGGAGCACCTCCTCCCCCTCCTTATTCTCTCACTTTAGTGTCTGCAAGGCTGTTTCTCTCACATTTTTCCTCATTCCTCTCACTTCTGCATGGCATTTTTCATTTAACCCTGTTTAAAATATTTTTTTTCCCAGAGGAATCACCACCTTGGCTGATGGTGCTGTGTGCCCCGCAGTGGTTCTGTTCCAGCTGGAACCAGATGTGTCCAACACGTTGCAGCCTCAGCTTCTCCTTACAGAGGTAACCCTGCAGCCTCCACTGTCACCACCACCTAGGCACCCACATCCCATATAGAAATGGCACTTTTAAAAATGAAAGTTCACTTGATAAAACAGTTATCTGGTTTTAGACCACTAAGGAAGCTGTGGCTTCCTTAAACTTTAATAACAATGGATTACATTCCAGTTCTTTCTATAACCATTGTATACAGTTAAGGATTTCTAAGGACTTAAGGATTTCTAGGGAGTTCTTTTAATGTTGTGCAACAAATCTTTACATTTCAGGCATACCTCTTCACTTTCATGACAGTTTTTTAAATACTCAGGTATTATTTTTTCATGCTTCCTTATATACATTTCAATGCTGAACATGAATGTGAAAACATAAGGTCAATGATGAAATATTATTCTACACAGTGACACCTTTGCAACAGTTCTGTTAGAGAAGGAAAACCAAAAAAACTGATGAAAGTTAAGGGGCCTGCTAAGTACTTGGGTTTATTATATACAGACAGATGCATGCAAACACACACACAGATATTTGTGTTGCAGTTATTCATGGCTTTCCATGATGGTGACTACTAAAACATGCACAGACAGTGACTGACATGAGTGAGTCCACACTTATAAGTAGTAGTTGAACTGAAAACCAAATGTCAGTTCAAACCTCATCTAGTTTAATGACAGAACAATATTTTGCAATTTGGTGTTACAGAAAGAAGGAGCATTTAAAGGAGCATTTATCTGTCTACATTATTTGACACTCTGTCTCATATTCCTAGCAAAAAGGCAAGAATAGAATAGATGCTGAATGAATGCTGAATTATCTTTGTCATTTGCAAAGATTTGAGCTGCACTGTTAAAGTATCTGTGAAAATCGTGCATTTTGGAAATTCAAGGATAAAAGAAAAACAAAACAGAAAATGGATCTGTGTTGTAGTGACTTACAGTAAAGTCACTTCCTAACCACAATCAATTGCATCATAGCACTTTATTATCCTTTTTTGAATCTGACAGTTTGCCAGACCCTGATTTCAGATTTTTGTATCTCAGCCTTGATTATACGTATAGATACATATGCATATATAATAATATTAGTGGTGCCCAGTTTCCTTCGTCACCTCTGCCCATCCCCCAGGCATTATGAAACAGCTCTAATCTTAATAACAGTTCTCAGAGGGCACCTGCTTACACCAATGACATTTGAAATCCCTGGTGTTATAGCTGAGTGCTTAGAGCTTCCCAGTAAAAAAATCATGTAACTTGTCCCCTGCTTACAGAAAGAAATTGCAACAATTTAGTTAAATCAATTCTTAAATTGATTTAAACTAGTGAAATCCCTGGTGTAGATCCTCTTAAATTGGCTTAAGGGTGCCTAAAATTGATGTATCTCATTCATTTTGATCCAGAATTTAATTCTATTAAATTGGCTCAAATTCTTTGTATACACTGGAGCCTCAAGTCTAACAGTCCGCATTTAATTTCATGCTGCAGGGTCAATGGACCTCAATGAAGTTAGGACCTATAATGACACAATTTTAGAAATTACTTCTGAGGGCCCACAAATGAAAAACTGAGAAAAATAAACAGTTTCAATACAAATACAAATAAATAGGCATTATTATGAATACTTTAAATAGGGGATATATTTTTTTTAAATTCTGAGCAAACAGTGCTGGTGATATACAGACCAATTTTGAGAAAATGATGATAAAAAATGAAATACATGCCATACATTTTTGCTGTCTTTCTTTCATTTCAAGTTTAAATTTGCCTGCTGACTATTGCTGGGCCCATCAGGTTTAGCACAATACTGAGAATGAAGACATGCATGACCATCTGTCAGAAATGGTTCCAGTTCATCACAATTTCTAGTCTCCATTATATATGCAAGACAAAAGTACCTGTGCCTGTATTGGGTGCAGAACCAGGAAAATTACAGATGAGAGAAAGGAAAAATAAAAATAAAATTTATCAATTCCTTTTCAAGAGCCAATGACAATTTTTTTTATCAACACAAAGAAATCAATAGTCTTTTTACCCTTTACTGTTCATCTCCACTACAAGCTGCTTCAAAATTGTTTTTACATTCAGTCAAACCCATGAATACATGCAGCCTACTTTCAAGACTTCTTAAGTAATGCAGGCTGGCACTAGAAAAGAAATACCTTGAGTGAGATAGGGGATAAGGAGAAAGTGTGGGGAAATAATAATCAAATAGCTTGAAATCTGTCTATTATTTCCAATATTGAAGCTCCTTCCCATTAACAATTTCAGCTTGACAAAATTTGCTAGTCACTCCTGAGTTAACACTGATAAATCTGCAGCTGCACAAATGCTACTTATTTCTCTGATTTTGGCTTCAGTGTGTTACTGCTAGATTTGGACTGAGACGGCAGGCACAAACACCCTCTGCCTGGCACAGGCTCCTTTGCTTACAGTCCCAGCAGCTTTGTTTAATTCTTCTCTGTCAATAGAATTTAAAATATAAAAAAAAATATTTTCCTTCTGGTAACTCTGAAAGGCCCGTGGAAATCAAGGTGCCTTTTGAATGCATAGAGATATGGTCCCAAACAATAGCAGTTGCTATGGGAGCAGAGCATGGTGCTTTATGCAAACATGCAGAGAGAGGAATGGAGGAGTGTGCGTGCAGTGCGTGAATCCAGTACAGATTGGCCTGGGTGCTGATTGGCTCTAACCATGATGTTAGTTCCCCTAAATATGCTATGGTAAATCACATTTATACATCAGAGGATAGAAAAGTTTATATTTAACTGAGTCCCATTTATTTACTTATACAAAGATTTATGGTCACCAAGAGGCTCATTAACATTGATTTTCATAGTCTCCACTTGGTATTAATATGTGTCCTTGATACAGGAAATTATCCAGAGTTGATATAAATGGCTGGCTGGAATGATTCCATGTATATTTAGCAGATGGGTATTATCTTGTAGGGGAGCCAGACAAAAGATCCAGCTTTCCTGAATGACTGCAACAACAACATTATTAAAAAATAATGCAGGCATACATTAGTGCTGTAATAAGAGTGCCAACTTTGTTTAAAATTCTAAGGTCAAAAAGGGATATTTGCAGAGCATAGAACCAGTCAGCCCAAGAATGATCAAAAAGTATTATATTTCCTTCAGTAAAACATAAAAGGTCTATCCCTGCTTTCATCACTAGCAAGGCAGCCTGTAATGTGTACGTGCATCTTTGCAATGGGACTGATGCAGAAAGAAGTTTCTTTGACTGGGAAGACTTTTTGTTAATAGACTTGGAAAGGGTTTGGGAATTTACTTATTCACAGGTTGTCTAAACAATAGTTTAGGACTGTGTTAGCTCAGTGGGGGAGAATGTATTAAAAAGCCTAACAGCTGGCTTAATTTGTGGACATTTCTTTCAATCATGCTATCTCCATGAAGGAATCTTTGAAAGCAGTCATTTCACTTATCCAAATTAATCAGATATTATAACCTGACAGCGTAGTTAATTGACTTTGTTATATATTTTTCTTTTCTGTACTCCAATTTACATCCTCCAGTGACATTATTCCATTTAGCTCTTAGTAAGCTGCCCTTGGAGCTTGCCTACCCATGAAATATTCAACTTCTCCCTCTTCTCCATTTTTCACATAAAGTCTGTTTGCATGTTGGATTTATTTATTTAAGGTTTGTTTGGTTTGGTTTTTTTTTTTTCCACAAGATGAATACAGCTGTTGCATAATTTTCTCTGGACTTTTAAACTTTATACAGATTTGCTTTAAAGGTAAAGTTCCTTCAGCAACTGTAGTGGGAGCGTTTTCTTTCTGCCTCAGCATAATAACATGTGCTGACATTGACTGGACAGCCCTGATCCCATGAAGAATACTTCTGGAGGGACAAGAAACACTTAACTGAAAAGCATGGACAGATAACTGCAGGTAAATGACATAAAATACTAGCAATTACCAATTGTAAGCTTTAACTGGAGCTGCTTATTGTAAGTCAGGAAACTCTGACAGTGCATGTAGAATCAGTTAGCAAGGATAGTGTAGCTCATTAGACCACCAGCAACTCCACTGCTCTGAATACCATCTCTTAGCCTTAGATTGCACAAAGTATTTATATGCAATTCAGTGTTGAGTAGCTAACACATTAGTATAAATTTATTAATATACAAGTTCACCAGCTTTCTACGAATGTGTATTTAACCAGAAGACAGTCAAAAGAATCCTTCTTTCATTTTACATTTAGTTACTTAGTCTCAAGCCATTTAAACTCTAGAAATTTTTCATTCTACAATTTTTCTGCAATACATATTGATTACAAACCCTGTACTTTTTTTTTAATGTCTGGATCCTGAAATGAATACTGCCAGAATAATAAAAAGGAAATTTGACAATGTACTGTAGTTTACTTTCAGCTTCTTTCAATATTCTTGAAATAGTGACAAAAAAATAACACCTATTGTTAAGATTTTTTCCAACTGTCCTGTCACTAAGTGACAGGCTGAAGTGAAAATTTTAGGCAAAGCAGTCACTTTGAGTGTGACAGATTTTGCTATTTTACTCAGTAGTGATTCATTACTGATAAATATTGGAGAAACCACTGTTGTGCTACCTTGACAAAATTTGACATATTAGACCTAAAGTTATCTAGCTGATAAACTAGCAAAGCGATTAATTTATTTCCATGTACAGAAACTCTTAGTCTTCAACTGGAGACTGAGGTAATCTATACTGCAGGCAGGTCTGGTTAACAGCTGTGCAAAAGGGAACCTGATTTTCTTCTTGTTTAGAAAAAATCCAGACACTGCAAGTGGTGCTTGTGATTAGAGATAAAATGTTTCTCTCTCCCCTCAGTAGATCTCTAGCAGATGATGCACATTCCCAGATAGAAACTTTCTTTGCTCAGGCAGTAGTTTCACACACAGATTAAACTGGAACAAGCCAAGTCTACAATAATAACAACAACAAAAAATAATTAAAAAATTATCATCCTTTTTATGTCCTCAGCCTTGACTATTTATCCTAATGCTGGTCATGTCTTCCTTTGTTCTAGTGCAATGAGCTCCACAGTCACACAGTAAACTAGAGCAAAGAAATAAATCTAAAATTACTGTCTTTGTGTTTTTCCCCTGGAGTGAATGACAGAAAGATGTATGGATATGTAAATGCTATGTATGCTAATTTGTACAAAATCCTAAAATCAAGTCTAATAAAATCTTGGTAGAAACAGTCATCTGTTATATTTCTACGGTATGACATATTTAATAAAAAATAAAAATCTAAAGACAGTAAGAAAATAAAGAATAAACCAATGGCATCAAAGATGGAGAATATCCTTTGAAATGTAGATTAAAGAAAGTATTAAAATTATAGTTTATACATTTTTCATATTTAGTATACTATGTGTATTATATCGATATTTAATATTTTATTATCTCCCAAATTTTACTTCAAATGCTATTTTAAAAATAATGTTAACAAGGGATGGGTAGAATAAAATGTTTCATTTTCTACTCTGAAGAACTGTTTATAAATTCTTTTTTCAGTCTTCTAACCTTTGCTGAGAGATTGAGCTTTTAAATCCTATGATAATGACACAGGCCAAAACAATTGCTTTTTGACCATGATCAATCTTTGACCAAGATTCTCAAACTTAGTTATCCCAGTTTTCCCAAAGATGATGTCAAAATTCCTGGGCACAGTAGGAAATAGGCCACCCAATTGGGCTAGTGAAGAAATAGATTCCTTAGGGTATCCAAGACCTCCAGCAAAGGTGTAATTTTACTGTATAAAGAAATTGTGAAAGTTTATATTGTGTAGAGAAATTGTAAAGAAATAGTAAAATTGATTGCATAACGAAATAGTTAAAGCAAAGACTGATGACTATTTTTTACAAGTGGATTACTATTAAGTTACGCTTACCTTTGAAATACTCATTTTTAAAATGCAGGAGAGAGATTCTATCAGTAGCTGAAATGCTAATAGGTAGGCTAGTCCCTCATGTCAACAGAATAATTAAAATTTAAATATACCAGTAAGGTCCAATTATTATCTAGACTAGATAGAGCTACTCTACTGTAAAATGAGGATCTCTGTCCCACTGTATTTTCTAAAGATATGAAAACGTCTAGAGACATTTTCTTGCAGTTGCCAAGTGGAATTCAATAGGTTTAGTGACGCAAACAATGTAAAACTAGATTAAATAATTTCAGTATTTTAGCAAATGTCTTTAATGTTCTTACATTTTCAGTAAGTGCAATAATGTACTGTATGCATAAAGAACAAGATTTAGATAAACAAATTAGATCTTAGATTAAAAATATTATCATAATAAAGGTTATATTTTTGTAGAAGAAGCTTCAATATTTAAATTAGTAAGACACTTACTGAGTTATGGCACTGCTGAATCAAGTAAGTTGCAGACACTAGAATAAGATTATCAAGGCTATTTAAGAGCTTTTATCAAACAATTGCCTAGGTGTGCTTAATTTCAAAAGTATCCTAATATAATTCCCTAGGAGAATGCAACAAGGTAAAATATTTTTATTTTTTTAAACTAAAATTCCAACATGATCCTTTTCCTAAAAGTGATACCATCATAAAATCAGTATGATAAGTATAATTGTATAGTTTATGATGTCTGTCATGACTTAACAACAGCTTGTAACCAAGAGCTGCAGAGCTGCTAAGCTACTCCCAAACATTGGGGTGGGTTGCGTGAAACACTGGTTGCATGAAAGTGAGAAAACTCCTGGGCTGAGATAAAGACAGTTGAATAGGTAAAGCAAAAGTTGCACACACACAAGCAAAGCAAAACAAGGGATTCATTCACCACTTCCCATTGGCAGGCAGGTGTTCAGCCATCTCTGTTGTGTGTAATGGTTACTTGGGAAGACAAACGCCATCACTTTGAATGTTTGCCCCCCCCCTTCCTTCTTCCCCTAGCTTTATATGCTGAATCTATCAATCTCATATGGTATGGAATACCCCTTTAGTCAGTTGGGGTCAGCTGTTCCAGCTGTGTCCCTTCCCATCTTCTCGTGCATCCTCAGCCTACTCTCTGGTGAGGTGGTGTGAGGAGCAGAAAAGGCATTCTCTGTGCAAGCACTGCTCAGCACTATCTGTGTTATCCCTGTGTTATCGTTTCCATCACAAATCCAAAACACATCCCCATACCAGATACTATGAAGAAACTTCACTCTGTCCCAACCAATACCAGCACAACATCAAGAAATCAGTGAACAAAACATAATTTTAATTGACAATAGAGAAAAAAATTGTTGTAGCATGTTTCATATCTTCAGCAGATCTATGTGTTAAACTTATGTAAAGTTTTCTTTAAACAAACGTAACACTTTTCTTCCCTAATTGAAAATGGTAACTTTATTATATGTTAGATCTCCCTTGTTATTTTTAGTATGTAGAGTTAACATTCCAATTTGCAAACAATTGAAAAGTCTTGAGAATATATTGTAGAACTGTAGAATCACAGAAACATTTAGGTTGGAAAAGACCATTAAGATCATCAAGTCTAACCATTTACCCAGCACTGCCAGGTCACCACTAAACCATGTCCCTCAGCACCATATCTACTTGTCTTTCAAACATGTCCAGGGATGGGGACTCCACCACTGCCCTGGGCAGTCTGGTCCAGGACTTGAAAACACTTCTGGTGAAGAAATTTTTCAGAATATCCAAGCAAAACCTCCCCTGGTGAGGCCATTTCCTCTTGTCCTACCACTTCTTAGTTGGGAGAAGAGACTGGCCTTCACCTCACTACAACCTCCTTTCACAGAGTTGTAGCAAGACGATGTCCCCTCAGCCTCCTTTTCTCCAGGCTAAACAGCCTCAGATTTTTTCTTTTAGACCTTTCACAAGCTTTGTTACCCTTCTTTGAATATGCTCCGGCACCTCATTGTCCTTCTCATAGTGAGGGACCAAAAATTGAACCCAGCATTTGAGGTGCAGCCTCACCAGAGAAAAGTACAGGGTGATACTCCCTGCCCTAGTCCTCCTGGCCACACTATTTCTGATACAGGCCAGGATGCTGTTGCCCTTCTCAGTCACCTGGGCACAATGATGTGTCATAATCAGCTGTCTGTGGACCAACACCTCCAGGTCATTTTGTGCAGGGCAGCTTTCCACATACTGTTCCCCAAGCCTGGAGCATTGCACTGGGTTGTGACGCAAGTGCAGGACTGAGCACTTGGCCTTGTTTAACTCCATACCATTGGCCTTAGTCCATCAATCCCGCTTGTCCAGGTCACTCTGTAAAGCCTCCCTACCCTCAAGCAGATCAACACTCCTGCCCAACTTGGTGTTATCTGCAAATTTACTGAAGGTACCCTTGATCCCCTCATCCAGACTATTAATAAAGATATTAAAGAGAACAGGGACACATACTGAGCCCTAGGGAACACCACTTGTGACTGGCCACCAACTGGATTTAATTCCATTCACCACAACTATCTGGGCCTGTCTGTCCAGCCAATTTTTTACACAGTGAAAAGGATGCCCGTTTACTACATGATCAGGCAGTGTCTCCAGGAGAATGCTGTTGAAAACAGTGTCAACGGCTTTACTAAAGGTAAACAACATCCAAAGCCTTTCCCTCATCCACTAACAGGGCCACCTTTTCATAGAAGGACATCATGTAAGTGAAGCAGGACCTGCCTTTTATAAACCCATGCTGACTGGGCCTCATTGCCTGGGTGTCTGTCCTGTATGTGCCATGTGATGGCACTCAAATGATCTGTTCCATAACCTTCCCCAGCACAGAGACCAGACTGACAGAACTGTATTTTCCAATTCCTGATGGCCATTCTTGTGGATTTTGCTAACTTCCAGTCAATTGGAACCCCCTGGTTAGCCAGGACTGCTAATAAATGATGGAAAGTGACTTGGGAGCACTTTCCTCCAGCTTCCTCAGTACCTTTGGGTGGACTGCATACAGCTCCATAGACTCATGTGTGTCTAAGGGGTAGCAGGTGGCTAACCATTTTCCCTTATCCATAAAAATATGGATAAATGGCTGTGTATTATCTTTAGGAAATAGGGAAGACTTAGGGAAACATTCAGGTGGGTGTGCTTAGGAAGGAGCAGGCAAAGGCCTAATAACAATTGCAAGAGCTGAGAATATGATTACCCTTTCATAAAACTGAAAATCAATTTAGTTTTCTCCTTTCAATTTCAAGTGACATATAATATTATGGTAGTATTTCTATAGAACAATCTCTTCCCAAAATCTGCAATAGATATTAGTGTAATATTCAGTATTAGTATTCTATGACTTTCAAATATGTTCTATACAGAATTAGGTCCTCTTTCAACAAGGCATTTAAGCATGTGCTTAATCTTGAGCTTTTGGGTTAAAGAAGATCCATTGGCTGAGACCTAGTATCAATGGTAAATGTAAAGAACTTGGAATACTTAATGCATTTGCTGACAAAATGACCTTCTCTGAAAATGTGTGACCAGTTCTCAATTTCAGAAAGTTTCAGACAATACTAATATGTGGGGACTCAAAGACACTTTCTTAAAATTCCCAAAAGATTATATTCCATTTTCTAATTTGTCAGGTAAAAATATAGAACAGTTACTTTAATAAAAATGGCTAGAAAAAAAATAATCCTGGTTTAGTGAATACATTCTTTCACTTTTCATAGATGAAGTAAACTTTTCTGTATGATACTGTTCAGTTAAACCTGAGGACATCCCACTAAACTAAGGTTCTGGTATTTGTTTAGAAGTTGTACAATGTAACAATGACTTCATTTCCCCAGTATAAATGATCATGCCAGCCAATATTCCCTACCTACCATGGATTCAGCAGTTCAGTGAAAGGGAAGAGAATTAATGAGTTACTTGTAGACCGCAAGAGATAACTTCGATGGTGCCAGAGCCCTGGAACAGGCGGATCTGAGAGTTTGTGACATCTCCTTCTCTAGAGATACTCCACACCTGCCTGGATGTGATCCTGGGCAACCTGCTCTTGTTGACCCTGACTTAGCAAGTGGATTGAACAAGATGATTCTCAGAGGTCCTTTCCAACCCCTGCCACGCTGGGATTCTGTGATAACAAGTGAATATGTTGTCAAATAGAAACAAGGGAAAGCATAAAGCCAAAAATGAAATACTGGGCTCATCTCATCTCAATAAAAAATTCTCCAAGCAAAACTAGCTGAAAAAGTCATCACTCCAAGACAAGAAAATGTCAATTAGCACAAGTAGTGGATTTTTTTCTGTCTTTTGGTCCATCTTCACACAGAAATGCTCATTTGGTCTCTATGTAGCTGCAATTTATATGTAATTTCTTTAAATGTCTTCCTGTAACTATCCTTACATAATAAACACAAGAAACTTAATACTTCCTTTTCATGTCCAGAGGGAAATGCTCGTCTATTGGGCATGTCCTTGTTTCCTAGCTCTCTACATACAATTTGGTTTATTTTTAACAACAAATTAAACTTTTGATTTCGTAGAGAGCAGTTCAGGCCAGTTTTAATTCCCTTGCCTGAAGAGGCACAGTTCACATGTGAGTCATCTTTCTTTTACTGATGTATTTTCTAAAGACTGTATTCAGGGCTGAGGCAGATTGCAAACACACAGGCACCGTGGATGTTCCTAGCTCAAGTATCAATTGCAGCGTCAGGGTTATCTTCACAATATTTCCTTTGCCTGTCCATTTATGAATTTGGGTTTTTTTCATAGTCTTTGAAGTACTCTTTATCAGTGAGTGTAGTGATAGGATGAGGTTTCAAATGGTTTCAAAGTGAAAGAGAGTTGATTTAGATTAGAAATTAGGAAAATGTTCTTCACTGTGAGGGTGGTGAGACACTGGAACAGGTTGCCCAGAGACATTTTGGATATCTGCTCCTTGGAAGTGTTCAAGGCCAGATTGGATGGAATTCTGAGCAACCTGGTCTAGTGGTTCCCCCCCTACAGGGGGATTGGAACTAGATGATCTTTAAGGTCCCTTCCAACTCAAACCATTCTATCATTCTATGGTTATTAACTATAAACATTATCACATGGTGTATTACTATTTCAGATCACCATCTAACTAGTTTTGACCTTTGTTTACCCCAAGAGATGCTCTGAGAGTCCCAAATTCACAGGCAATTCATGGATTTGGTTTATACCAGGCCAACATTCATTTAAGTCCATGGACAATATATTTTGTCATGCAGTAGTCATAATAATTAGCAGTAGAACAAATGACCAGTATTATTTGTGAACATTGATATTTACAAAGTGAGACCCAAATTTCTTAATTCCACTCCTTGACAGCTTGAAACAAATTGGATTCTCTCCACCCTAAAGTTACAACTAGATTAACATGATTGACTCTTTTAAAGAAAGAAAAGAGCAAAAGAAAAGCAAATGAGGCTGGTAGCCTTCTAAGACTGAATCAGACAATGGAAGAAATGACATATTTTACCACAAAAACAAATGTCAGGTGACATGATCAAAAATTAATGGCTTCTGGAGAAAAGCTTATTTCCTTTGGTATGTGCCTTTGTTATGTTTTCTTATCATGGATGCATTAAAAATAAAGCCACCTGGATCTTCACAACAAAGCACCTGTGTCAGGACTTGAGAAAAATCTGCTTGTAATGAGTCTCTAGCGTTAGACATTGTATAAAAAGAGATCACTGCAAACTGACCTTACAAACCATTCACCTGTCTATTCTGTCACATATTGGCTTCTACTAAAAAAATGAAAAAAACCCCCAAAAAACTTGCCTTCCACTTCTTCTACTTCTCTTAGCTCAGAAAAGACAAGAGAATTATTTGCTGCCATTTAGATAAAGATGACATAGCAGACATTTTATTGTTATTTTCCAGACAAAGGATGACAGACAGCCAAAGAATCCTTTTACTTATGGGGTGATAAAAAAAGATAAGAATACTTCAGATGAAAAATTCTAGCTCCCTTTCTAAATAAATCAACACCATTAAGTGTATTAACAGGTGATCTAAAAGAATGGCAATAAAAGCTTGCTTTTACTTTTGACATTTCTGGGTATAGCTATGTATTAATTCTTAAACAGCTAATGGTATTAGAGAAAAAGATTGAGTCAATTCATCCAGATAAAAATCCTTCCTTTCACAGGACACCAATGTACTAGTACTTATATCTATATACATACTTAAAAATGCCTCTTCAGAAAAAAAAAAAAATTATAGTGAAAATTTCTAAAATTGTAGGTCACAGAAACACAGAATCACAGAATTGTTGGAGTTGAGGTGAGACACTGGCACCAGCCACATAGTCAGAAGTTGGTGTGCACTATACTATACTATATATACCTCCAACTGGTAAGATCAAGTTAAAAAAATTTTTTTTTTTTTTTACCTGTACCCCTAGGGCTTTATAATCCTCCTTGATTCTGCTCAGCTTTTGGCTTGCTGTGTCATTCATGCCCACATGAGAGTAACAGAGGATAGCTTTTGATCAGTTGTGTCACCCTTTCAGTAATGTCTCTGATCTTAGCTCCCGGGAGGCAGCAGACCCCTCGTGACTCCGCTGGGTAGGCAGATGGTGCCTCAGTGCCCTTTAAGAGTCACCCACCAGAAGTATTCATCTTTCCGTGGTGTTTACTGTGTGCTGCTTTTGCAGTTACTTCTCGCAGCCCTTGTTCGTGGGTCTCTGCGGCTGTTAAAATCTCTTACCTGTTTGTGGTTGCCACTGTAGAACTTGGAGGAGAGTCCTGCTTTTGTGGGTCACCAGTGTCCACGGTACCTCATTTGCAGTGGTGTCCTTGACAGGAACGTGCTTGGGAAACTCCTCGTCTATCTCCTTCTCATACTGTGCAGCCCTTCAAGTTTCTTGTGACTGTTCCACCTGACCTAACAGGTCACCAGCCTGTGCACATCCTGTGCAGGGACTCCCCTTTCCACAGAAGCAGGGTTTGGGCGATTCCTGCAGCTGCTGCCCGGGTTGAGGTCTCCTTTGGTTCTGCCTGGGTGGATCCACCAGACACTCCTGGGGCTTCCTCGGCAGGAGCAGCGGGTTTAGTCCCGAGGCCGGTCCCCACCATTTCGGTGGAGCCCCTGCTCTCAGCTGGGCCCTACAAGGCGGTTTCAGCTCCCCCGCTTCAGCTGAGGAGCCGCTCCGATGCCGCCCCGACCGCCACAGCTCCCGGCCCTCGCGCCACCAACCGCCGCGCCACGCGCCAGCTGACGCGCCGCGCTCCCGGCTCCGCCCGGGCCGCCTCAGCTGCCGCCACCAGCTGCACGCTCCCGGCACGGCCCAGCCGCTATCCCGGCTTCCAGAAGCCCCAAAAGAGCCCCTTGACGTCCCTTTTCGCCGCCATCCCCTTCCCCAGCGCGGACTGATCTTCACTGAGCTGGTCTGACTCGGCGAGTTCTCAGTATCACTGATACTCCTGGATACTGATTAAGTGTAATTACCTATTCAAACCATGACCCCTGCTATGAGCTCTGTGCAGTAAAGCCAACAACACCGTTATCAACAATGAGCAGCACGATGTAAATATTGCTCTAACTATGCATGTTGGGACATTAGGAATTTTCTACATTGTGGAAGAGACTGTCCATGCTCATTAGCCATTCATCTTAAAGACTGCACATGCTAATTATTCTGCTTTTATTGTGCTACTCTGATGAGACCACCTCGTAAGTGTAACCGTCCTGTTCCAGAGCATTTACAAACCTCCTTAAATGAAACTTTGGGCACAGTGAGATGGGGAGAGGGATGTCTGTATAAATATTTTTCCATTCTCACAGTTTGCCCAAGGAGTTTTTTGGTGTTGTTTTTTTTTGTTTGGTTGTGGGTGGGTTTTTTTGTTTGTTTGGTGTTTGTTTGTTTGTTTTTTTGTTTGTTTGTTTTTGTTGTTTTGTTTCTGGTTTAGGGTGTTTGTTTGTTTGTTTGTGGGGTTTTGTTTGTTTGTTTGTGGGTTTTTAATATCAAAGACTTGATCTAAACTGTTGTATCCTGAAGATTTTTCATACACGAGTTCTTTTCAAAGATTAAGATTCCTCTTGCTTTATTATTGCAAGGAAAGGGTAATGTCTAGACAACTCCAACATAACTGAAGAAGGGTCAAGATCCTCTGTACAACTGTCAGCTCCATTTCTTCCAGTGGAGGAAGGTCAGAAACATCTAGAGAATCATAAGGATTAAGATGTATCTAAATCAAAATGGAAGGAAAAAGTACCAGAAAGAAATTATAAAGACAAATCTTCTTAGGAGAAATAGCCCCAGTAAAACCCAGTAAAATGGTATTAATCTACTTTTGAAGGAGTAAATGTTAATACTATAACCTCTTGTTTTCTGTTTTTCCTGCTACATATAGCTGTATTTTTTAGCTATGGAAAAAATCAAGGAAACAAGACAGTGTCAGGGGGTACAAGAGGATTGTAACAGCCTCTTTTTATTGGCACCCAGGGATAGGACAAAAGGCAACAAGCACAAACTAGAGCACAGGAAGTTCCACCTAACAGAAAGAAGAACTTTACTTTGAGAGTGATGGAGCCCTAGACCTGGCTGCTCAGGGAGATTGTGGAGTCTCCTGCTCTGGAGAGCTGCTCAACCTTCTCTGGGTGACCCTGCTTTAGCAATAGTGTTGGAGAAGATAATCCCCAGAGGTCCCTTCCAATTGCTATAATTCTGTGATTCTATGATCAAGCACCCGTAACATCCCCAGGAGTTTGTAGT
>JANHGN010023259.1:18652-39161 GCA_024605025.1 Megaceryle maxima | reverse complement strand
AGTTTATTATTATTGTTATTCTTTTTAGTAACCTATATCTCCAGTCTCCACTTAAATTGAATCACATTGAATCATTTAGTTGAATCACATTTTTACAAAATTCCAAAGGAGCAAACATTTACACCTTGCAGTTCTGAATTTGATTTTGCCTACTAAATGAGAAATGCTGATCTTTGAAGGGACACACACAAAAACCCCTCAGTTTTAACCTGCAGTGCATGGTATTCTTTACAGTATATCAGTATTAAGCAGATATATTTACAGATAACAAGCAGTTACTGGAAACTAAATACAACCATTTGGTGTTTACAGTAAATAGTAATTTCCTCTTAATCTACATGATGAAGTTCTGGTGTATGCTTTTGTTTCCCTAATGCTTGAAGAAAGTTGCAATGGAAGTTTCAGTGTTTAGGATATACTATAATTTTGTGTAAACTTTTCCTTCTGCCCACTCATTTATTAAAAACAAGCAAGGACATGTCTCTGTCTAAAATGCTTTCACACATCTCACTGTCAAATTTTCATCCTTTAGGAGTGTATGTACTTTTGTTAATTTTAACATGTTTCCATCTGAGTAACTGCCAAACATGACCTTTCTCTCTGCTGAACTGTATTCTCCATCTTCCTTCTGCAAGTGGGCTCTTCTTGATAAACTCACTAATACAGATTATATTCTTCCATCATCCTTCCTTCCTCTTTGAGTTAATCTAAAATTATAACACGTTGTGCTCAGTGGGATAAAGTTTTGTTAAGAACAGGAATAAGTGAATTCTTATGAAATATTTTTCACATATTAGTGGAGGATGAGTATTGGCTTAAGTGCATACATATAAATTGTTAACATCTGTTTACTGGCTTTGAACAAAGCGGGCTGGCTGGCTGCTTTATAGATTGTGTGCATTTACACCTCATGTTCCAAAAACAACTCTCTCTGCAACTGAAAATAGCTTTCAGTCCTCCAGAACGGAATCAAATTTTATTCTTCCTTGATTTAGTACTTTGAAAAAAACTTTAAAATTGAAAGTGTTTTTGCCAAGTCATTAACACACACCATCAAAAGTGTGGGTCGTAGGTACTAGTGAGATGATTCATGGCAGCACAAGCCTTATTACATCAGTATAGCCCCATAATTCATTTAGTTAATGGCACCATCTGCTCATTTCCAGAGTTCTTCCAATTAGAGTGTCAGATCATATATTCAATTTTTGTGAGCATAACTATGTTTTCTGCCATTTTCCCCACCCTTGTACTACCCTAAGGTTGATCTGTACTGCCTTTTTCTATATACATCAGTTATTGAAATAGTATTCTTTTGCTTTTGAGGAAATTAACAGTTTTGAGAGAGTTGTCTTGGCTCTCAGAACTCTTTGTCTTTCCAAGTCATAAATGATTATCTTGTGGTGATAAAATGTTGCTACTTAATGCAGAAAATATCTAGTTATGTTTTCAGTTATAAACCTACAAAGTCACAGGTCTCAAGAAAAATGCTTCTAATTTGATAGTATTCATTTTCCACATCCTCCCCAAAAAAGTAGAATTGGAAGAAAGAAAAAATAAAAAGGAACAGAACATTGCAGCATATTTCACATAGTTGGCAAATCATGGTCTCCTTTAGTACAACAACTTCAGCCAGAGCTGATAATAGTATCTGAACAGTCATGAAAGTAGGAATATCAGAGAATATCTCACATCTTGGGATGAAGGAAAGACTTTGAGATCCACCCCAAAAATCACAGTTCTCTCCAATATGCGCTCCTTTAGCCTCTCATTCAATGACAAACTGTTATACTAACTTGCCAAATACACCTTGATGAAACCTATCTTTGTTATTTTCTCATGAGAACCAGTATTTTTTTTCTTTCTTTTTTTTTTTATTACAAATATATTGGTGCAACAGTAAACAGTGTCCAGAGAAAGGGCCTGAGCAGACTCTGCATACTGTTGACCTTTTTATCCTTAGAAATGACATCAAAAGTGATTTGACATCTGCATTTGGTTTTCTACCAAATTGATTCTTTAACTCGTTGGTAGAATAGAGACATAATTATTAATTATTATCAGAACTGTTTTGACTTGGTTAGTGTCAGATATCAGAAGACAGTATACAACCTGAGAAGAATTTTAATGTACAAGATTAGAATTTATAAAAAAACCCCAAAATCACCAAACCAAATGTGCAAAAGAGAATACAAAATAAATCTGCTTTGTATTTTTAATTTGCAGCCTTTGGTCTGTTCCTCTGTTCTTTGAAATAATACTTGAAACTTAACATACAGTAATGGATCTGTTTCCAGATACTAATTTTCAGCTATAAAATCCTCAAGGAAGACAAGTTTCAGAGGTCTGCATATTCCGTATTGAGAATTCATTAATCCTCAATGATATCCTGATTAATGGAGCCGATAGAGATCTCAGCCCATAAGAGAT
Source organism: Megaceryle maxima (assembly GCA_024605025.1). Lineage (NCBI taxonomy): Eukaryota > Metazoa > Chordata > Aves > Coraciiformes > Cerylidae > Megaceryle > Megaceryle maxima. Next base: position 36,734 of record JANHGN010023259.1, on the reverse strand, counting down.
GGTCACATGGCTTTTTGGTGAATGGCATCTCACTATAAATTTAATTATGTACACAGATACATTCAGACACTACATTCTAAAAGAACTGAGTTAAGAAAAACTTCCCTTACCCCTCAAGAGCCAGAAGCACTTTTTTTGATAAAACTCATTTTAAATGTATCTATTAAACAGAAGCTTCTCACCAATTTGACACTGTGTGACTTAATTTCTGCAATACCACATCAGTACTGTAACGGTCCATAAAAATTACAGAATCCAGTTTTAAAATCTATTCTGGCATTTTATTACATGTTTTTTTTTGCCATGACTATTTGGTCATCCATGATGGCTAGAAATATGAAAATATGTGTGTATATATGTATATATATATCTCCTTCCACCTGCCCTCATAATAGCACTATTAGAATATCAACATGTATTCACAATGTAAAAATTTTGCAAGAAATAAAAGCACAGAAGTTTGAGCAGGGCTTAGTCTTAAAATAGCTCTGGAAATGTTAATAGGCATTGCTAATGTGTAATGCATAACTATCCTGATTATGAATGAACTTTGAGTAAAAACCTCTTCACATATATTGAGCTACAGTAGATTAATTAAAAAGTGTAAAGTTACAAAAGTAATTTACTATTCATGCACATATGGCACGTTTAAATTAATAAAGTAGAATAAAAGCCATTAAGCAATCCCTGTACATTTTAGGGTACACAACCAAGCGTATTTTATGAAAGGCTTAGGAAAATAAATACAAAACCTCATGAAACGAAATGTAAAAAGAGATGGTAGTCTGCATTTACTTTTCTCCAAGACTTTATAGGGAGAAAAGAAAGAATATTCTAACAAAGGAAGGCCACTTGATTTGTCTGGTAAACTATAAGGAAGCTCTGAACCTCAGAGACATTCTGAAATTGAAGAACATATTTCGAATAAGTAGAATTAACGGTCTCTCCAGTACTAAACATGCTTTTGGCTTTGTTTAGTTGGGTTTGGTCCCATCTTTGTCCCTGTCATTCAAGGTCAGCAGGAACCACTGTTGATAAGGGTAGGGGGGCTAAAATAGATGCATTGAAAAATGACAAAATAAGAATATACCAACTGTGACAATACTGTCATAAGTTACAAGTTTCTGAGAATAAAATCAATACGATAGACATAAAATGACATAAATATACATGATCCCCTTATCATACTGGAATTGATTCCCTGTGTTACTGACACCTTAGTTTCCTTCTGAGATGAACTGCAAACAGAACCCCCTGCAGTACATGTCATTTCAAGATCCCACAAAATCCTGATCAGTATGGTATGTATATCCTTAATAAAGGAATATGAACCAGAAATCTCTGTAAACTGGTATGGACTATGTCTGCCTCAAACTTTGTACTTCAAGTTAATTTATTAACCATTCATTTATCTAAACCACAGCACCATATGAGGTGCTATGAAGAAAATTAATGCTATCCTAGGCAGCTTTAGTACACCAGACTAGTAATTAGCTCTTAGTATGTTGTTTTCACCTAATTACCCTCCACACAACAGTATCTGTCCATTTCCCCCAATCTCAGTAGTAAGAAAAACTGACTTCTGAGGAATAATTCCATATTTACTGAGTTCATGGTCTCCAACAATGTAATAGAATCTGTGGAGTTGGTTTTTGGTTTTGTTATTTTCACCAGGGCTTGTTACATTACAATATTCTGTAAGTATCTGTCTGTATATTTGATCCCTTTTGCATTTAAAAGGTTATTAGGAAGTACTGACAGCAATTTAATATGAACATAGAGATAGATGAAGAAGTATATCATTAACATTAGGATATCACCTGCTGTCTACATTGGACTCATGAGAAGACATAGGTTTCGGCCACAAGTTTGTGATATTTGGTCCCAGAACTTGTTTTTAATGAAGGCTGTGTGGACCTCACCACAGGTGATTAGTCAGAATAGCTGACACAATCTGATAAACCAGATGGTAAGAGCAAACATGGAGACAGTGAGCAATTGAGCTAGTAACACAGGGCAAGAGTTCTGAAAGGAGGTTAGGTAACGTATATATTAATTAGGGTATAGTGATTAGCAGGATACAATGATTAAGAGCCACAGTTTTGAAGGGCATATAAAAGGCAGATGCCCTGAAATTATTTGACAGAGTCATGGGCTGAAAAACAAAGGGCATGAACCAAAGCTAAGAAAAGACTGGTCAGCAAGGGAGTAAATTTCTTGACACAGAAGGTAATTAATGTGTATCACTACAAGCTATTAGGTGGGGAAAAACTAACCCTCAAATGCTAAACATATCTGAGAACAGACATGTAGGTAGATGAGATGCATGGACTAATTCTGTATATTATCTCTGCTGCAAGAATGGCAACAGTAAAGCATTACTTAAATTAGTGGGAAAATAAATTTCAGGAGACATACAGTGATAAAAAACATAGGCAAGCAAAATTAGTTTAGAGTATACCTCTCCACAAAAAAAACCCAAACCAACCAACCAACCAACCAAAACCAAAACAACCATATAGTAAAAACAAAACAAAACAAAACAAACAACAAAAAAACCAAACCAAAACAAAACAAAACAAAACAAACTTGTTTTACTGCAAAATATTTTAAGCAAAATTATTCTTCCTTATTTATTACTGACAAGAACATGGAAATTGTGGATGCAACTTCCATGGAAGTTGTGTATCTGTAAGGAGGGTCCAAACCAGGGTTTGTTAAAAGTCACAGTTCTTTAAGGAAAGCCAAGCCCAGGAACTTTAAGCCCTAGAAGATCTCTTCCCCCTCAGTCTGTCAGCTGAATTTCTTGCATGTTGATCCAACCATGGGACACTCTCAGCATGCATTCAAGAAAATATATAAAATTATATACCAACATACGTAATATAGTTTACCAACATTCCAGTAGCAGAAGAGTGCTCAGTCAGAACATTCTATGTGCTAGCCCACATGGCTGCTCAGCACTGAGCATGAATGGTGTTACTCCATCCCTTCCACATAGGAGCCCCAAACAAGATCTGCCTTTTCCCACTTCTACTTTTCCTTGCATTGAACAACCATTGCCTTCCACCATACTGCATCCAGCTCTGTTTATCCTTACCATCCGCCAGCCCTAAACAAGTACCCCACTCTACTCTGCCTTTTTTTCCGCAGCATATGCTGCAAGCAGCTTGGGACCTACACTCCCTCTCTGCTAGCAGAGTTAGGAGGTCCTAGATCAGCAATAACTGACACTTGGTGAGCACATTTCTGGACACCTCATGCCAACACCCCCAAACTGCTCTGCACTGCCCTGTGAAAGGCAAGAAGCTGTGGATAGCCAGTAGAGACCTGCTGCTGCAGAGCAGCTGGTACCAGCACTACATCATCCTGCTGCTGGGAAATTTCAGGCTTAGGTAGCCAAATCTGTTCTTATATAACTGCCAGTACCAGGCATGAAAATACCAGTCACCGTTTTTCCACTGGGTAGAAGCCTGCTGTATGCGAGTGCTGCACCCCAGTGCATGGTGACACAGATGCCGCCTGTCTGTGTGAATTCTCACCACTCCCCTCTATCCTTCCAGCATCTCCCGAGCAAAGGCAGGAGGAGTAAGAGGGTACTGGAAGTGTCTTATTCCTTTCTGTGCATAGACAGACACTAAATAAAGCTTTCTTACAGCTTAGTTCAGAGGTGTACCAGAACATCAGCTGTGATATTTAATAACTTCAACTTTCCCTTGTGTAGACTGAAGTACCTTTCAAAATATGGGGAGTAAATAAAACAGTCAAGTTATGTATGTGCATTTTTCTGTAGGCTGAGCAATATACTGACTGAGAGCAGAAGTGTTAGCCTTCGTTCTCCTGCAGATGAATTTCTATGCTAAAAATAATATTAGCATCACATGTTTTATGAACGATATCTAAATAACGTACTGCTATGCAAAGTTCACATTAGACTTCACATCATTCCATTTTTCTTTAGTTTCTGTCCCCACTCAAAAGAAAACAAGCCAAAACAAACTCTGTGTTGGATTTTGTATATTTACAATTTTAACACACTTCTACAAGGCAAACAATTGAATTGTTATAATAAAATTAATGCAATATATAGAATCATACCCTACAATCCAGGTTTTATAGAAAATTTTCCATTTTCTATATTTCCATAGAACATGTAACCAGAATTCAACTGATCTAACATTTAACTGCAATAATTTTTCAAGTCAAATGGATATGCAAACATTTAGAATTAACATTCTTTACAAGGTTAACGTAGCTGAAGTTTTCTAACACTGACAAGACAGTCATTTCCACACTGCATATCTCTAAGTTACTTTTATGCAGTAAGGGAATGTAGATCATTTTATAAAAAGCTTTTGAAGAGATTTATATACTAAGAAACCAAAATGAGCCATTATCCAATTCAAATGATTGTCCTTTATTACATTTAAGATCATCAGGATGATCTATGAGTTTGGAACCTGAATCCTCTCCAGACTGAGCTGGAGTTCAGCCCAATGGTAACAGAACTTAAGTTGCAGGAGAAAGCAACTACAGAAGTCAATTTACAAAAGGGAATTTCTGTTAAAATCTTAATAGTTATCCTGCTCCCAAACACCCTGAGCCAAAGGTGCATAACTGTCCTCCAAAGTGATTAGTGGGAGTGGAACTTATGCCTAAGAAACTTAAGCCAGGAACAGGATTTCATCCAGACAGCTGATATTACAGCAGTAAATAGTTTAGGTATATTCCCATATGTGAAGAAGAGATTAGTGATACTGACCTTCTTTGTACAGCTCTACAAAGGAAGAGTGATATCAGGAAGGCAGCTAGTGCGTTGGGAAATTATTTATTTGGCTTGTGCTTTGTCTGGACATAGAGCTGAAAAATAATTTTTAATTATCCCAAAGACTAAAGCAGCCAAGAAATTGTGTTCATGCAGTCTTGGTTCCTTCATGCAAAGTTCTTAAAAGTCAAATTTCCACATATTTCTGAATGCTGCTTTGTCAGGAAATTCCAAATATGGTGGAAGTTTATCACCCGAAAGCAACCATTACAGATATAAGAAAAAGCAGACAGCATGCCTTTTAATTCATATGACAGTTCATTCACTGGTAATATGACACAAGGGATTCTGGGTTGGCAAGGAAAAAGTTTGACCACATTTTTTAGACTGAGATGTGCACAAAGTCTGAATTCTTACTATACCACAAATTCAGGGGGATTGGGTGGGTGGGAGAAGGAAGGGACGAAGTGGGGAATAAAAAGATTTATTTCAATGTGATAGAATCAGTTCTAACACAAAACAAGAATAATTCCTATAAATTCTGACCATTTGTTCTTCCTTATACTGTTGTCGATTCTGCAATACCCCAAGCAGACAACATGAATATTGGGAATGATCTCCAGCCTGTTACTTTCCTCACAGGCCATTGCCATGAGGTGTGCTGTCTCCTACCAGCATAGTCAAACATTTCCTGGTCATTAATCTGGATTCTGGCTGGTGGAGACTGAGCAGAACAGAAAGGCTGCCTTTACTTTCTTTACCAATCAAATTAAAATGAGACAGACACTTGGCACATCCTTGGATCCAGCCATTTCTTGTAACACTGGGCATAGGAACAGCCTTGGGCTGTACAGCCAGGATACCGAGGGAGCTTCTTCCCCTGCCTCGCGCTAACATATTAGTGTATCATTGACTTTCCTGTCTCCAGAGCTACTTCACCCATATGAGGGTAGAGGACAGACTGGTAAAGGAGTCTTGCTTGCTTTCTTCTATTAGTCATCCTGATTGCTCCTTTCCCAACCTCCTTCTGCCCGTAAGGCTGTTGTATTTGTATTTGAAAAGGGCTAAGGTAACTTCCAATTTCCTAAACCAGACTGCCTTGAAATATCATAAAACTGTTATTTATTTAACCTTTGTGATAGTTTCACTCTATGTCCACATAGCTCATAAAGCATAAATGTCTTCTACAGTTGAGAGTCTACATACTGGAAGAAGTGTAGTGAGGCTTGTATCTAGTGGAGTCCCTCAAGGGTCAGTACTGGGCCCAGTACTATTCAGTACTGGGCCCAGCGCCCTGGGTGAGGGCACAGGGTGCACTGTCAGCAAGTTCACTGATGACACAAAACTGGGAGGAGTGGCTGACACAGCAGCAGGCTGTGCTGCCATCCAGAGAGACCTGGACAGGCTGGACAGTTGGGTGGGGAAAAATTCAATGCAATATAACAAGGGCAGGTGTAGAGTCTGGCAGCTGGGAAAGAACAACCTGAGGTGCCAGCATAGGCTGGGGACTGACCTGTTGGAGAGCAGCGCAGGGGAAAGGGACCTGGGGGTCCTGGTGGACAGCAGGGTGACCATGAGCCAGCAATGGGCCCGTGTGGCCAGGAAGGCCAATGGCATCCTGGGGTGGATTAGAAGGGCTGTGGTTAGTAGGCTGAGAGGATCTTCTCCACCTCTACTCTACTCTGGTGAGGCCACGCCTGGAATATTGTGTCCAGTTCTGGACCATTCAGTTCAAGGACAGGAAATTCCTTGAAAGAGTCCAGTGCAGAGCCACAAAGATGGTGGAGTGGAACATCTCCCTTATGAGGAACAGCTGAGGGAGCTGGGTCTCTTTAGGTTGGAGAAAAGGAACTGAGGGGTGACCTCATTAATGTTAATAAATATGTAAAACATGAGTGTCAGGAGGATGGAGCCAGGCTCTGCTCCAGTACAATCCAATGACAGGGCAAGGGGCTATGGGTGCAAATTGGAACAAAGGAGGTTCCACATAAAGATAAGGAGAAACTTTTTCATGGTGAGGGTGACAGAGCACTGGAACAGGCTGCCAAGGGAGGTTGTGGAGTCTCCTTCTCTGGAGACATTAATTAGTTGTGTTCCTGTGTGACCTAATGTAGGCGATCCTGTTCTGGCAGGGGAGTTGGACTAGATGATCTTTCAAGGTCCCTTCCAACCCTGAGCATTCTGTGATTCTGTGTGAGGTAAACAAAAAACATGACATAACTTTGTTTATCTACAGATGGGAAGACACAGCATGAAGAAGGTGTCACATCACTTACTCACAAAACTGATTTATCTCCTTGCTTCCAATTAAATTATTACTACTAATAATCAAGATCTTATTACACAAGTGTAATTGCTTTATTCTTAAGCATTTGTGTTCAAACAGCTTAATTTTTTTTAATCAAATATTTTTAATCAAATGAGTTGCCTGCAGGAGTATAAAAAATTATGTACCTACACTGTGTGGATTCAGACTCTGATGTTCATACTTGGCTTGTAACAAGATTGGCTCACCCCAATACAAACAGAACTCCTGGGCGAGTATAGCTCTGTAGAAAGACAAATCTCAAATTAATTAAAAACTAAAAATAAAAATAAGCCTGTAAAAGCACACACAGAGGAAATTCACTATGATAGGAACATTTAGGAAAAGGGAGATTACATCACCAAGTAGAAACTGAGCATTCTACAAATGATCCATTGCATTACTACTTTTCTCTAATTCACCAGCATAATGGAAAATTCTAGGGAAAAAAGTCTCTAACGTGATTACCTCAAGCATTGAGCCCAGAGGTGGTATAAAGTTGCTAATCACCTCTGAATTTGGCGTTAGGTAGCCCAGAGGTGGTATAAAGTTGCTAATCACCTCTGAATTTGGCGTTAGGTTAACTCAAGTTTCCTGCCTACATTGACCTTCCCTTGATTTCCCCATGCTCAGAATTATATAAGATTAACAATTGGCTGCATAAGTGATTTAATCAGAACTAAGCTGATACAGCTCTATTAGGTGTCAGTAGCCAAGCAACCACAAACAATATTTATATACATATATATGTAAAAATACACATACACACAAATATTAGTTCTAGAGAGAAAAATGTAAATCAGTGGGAAATGCAAAACACTGCACAGACTTAGGAAGCAAACAGAAACTTAGTTCTAGATTCCTCAGTGTACATGCAATAATCAAATACAATTGTCTTTAGCTTGATGAAAAAGGTATTAGCCATCTGACTGTCAGTATATTAGTTTCTCTAAATAAATTTTAAACCTCTAGGCAATTTCAACTGATTTTATCAAAAGGGTGGAGATCACAGACTTTAAAAGATTTTACAACTGGCCAACGGGTATGTAATAAAGCTGATGAAGGAAGCTGAGAGCCCTGATCCGGGCTGCTTGAATTGCCTCATGACCTGGAAGTCTAATCAGCTGTGTGTAATTCTGAGCAGCAAGCACAGCATAGAGCAGCCAGCAGGCCACCCAAAGGCATGGGAAATAGCAGCAGCATTGTTAAGTGACAAGGAGACCAGAAGGATGAAGGTCTGCCTCTCTAGTAATACAATGTTGGAAGGGATGAAGGAAAGATTTTAGTGTACTTGAGGAACTGGAGAAAACAAGAGTTTTTGAGGGCAAGAAATCATGCTCATATTTAGGGCATGTACCAAGAAACAGAGTATTTTAGCAGGTAGGTATTTTAGATGACCTACCCGAAATATACTATGAATCCAGGGGAGGAGGACTGCAGTGTACAGAATGCACCATTCTGTCATATATGTGGCTTTAGTAATTACAGTGCTTCCAAAACATATTTTTTTTCTTATATGATATTTTTTCAGATCACATTAGAAGCTGCATGCCTCATCCCATACCCATGCAGTACAAAGTTGCTTGGTACTCAGCTATTCAAGGTTTTCTAACTCTCTGGAAAAATAAGTAATTTCTAAAAGGACTCTGTTATTGCTATTTCTGTAGCAGTAAAATCTGGCCCTAATTCCAATTCTTTGTTATATGATAATTAGAAATCCTTTTTCTGTTAAGTGCTGCTGGGATCAGACCTTATTAGACACAGAATTAGTGGTAAAGAAGTCCTAACAACTCTGCAGTGTCATTTTTGCCCCTGACAGTAGGAGGATTTGACCTCCCCTTTTGAACACCATTATGTCCTCAAAGCACTTATTCCTACTGACAAGTCCTCTGCTTGAGGCAAGAGAGTGAACTTACTGCTCTATTGCAAAATTATAAGAAGCATCCTTGCAAATACCTTTCTTTTTTTTTTTTCCTTGTTATTTTAGTTCGTGCTAGCAAGCAGAAAGTCAGACCACATTTTAACTACAGAGCAAGCTATTCTACTGAAGTCATCCATGATCCTTACAGATGAAAAAAAAGTCAATTTATAATTTCTGCACTCAAGATCTTGTAACTGATGATTGATGTAGTCTCCATTTATCAGTCCTCAGCCTTAGATAAACACAACATTACCTTAAATTAACTCCTGCTCTGAAAACTCTTGTGTGACTTTGCAACAGGGATTTGAAGTTGTCGGCGTGTGTCCCCTCTGGCAATGCCTCTATTTGCCTGTCAAGCAATTCTTCTTTCTTGCCCACTTGCATCAGTACATGTCCCACAGAGCACAGTACTGCAGGAGTCTTCATATGCTGCAATATTTTCAAAGTAAACATAAGAGTATGCCTGGAACTGTATGTGGACAGGTCTATATGGGATGAGGACCAGGCTCACATAATGATTGATGCAAAAAAACATTCCAAGCAGGAAAAGAAAAATAAAAGACAAACAAAAATTCCCACCTAATTAAAAGACTACATTAAGGCTATTTATTACAAAAATTTGAAAAGTTCATACCAGAAAATAGAAGAATTTAACTACCATTAAACAAGATCTGTAACAACAGTACATTCATTCCTGTCAGGAGTGGAGGATCTTGAGGTTCTCATTGATGCTCAGCCTTAGTTTGGATGTCAATAGTTGTTGAAAAATTCTTTGAGGAATACAGCATTCAACACTTTGCACAACCCTGTCTCTTCCAATTAATCCTCAAAAAAAGATAAATTAAGAGTACTCTGTGAATATTCTATGAATACGAAACTGTTATTCGGTAGGATTTATACTGATTTCTTCTTTTAAGAACAAAGAAAGCTAGTATAAACATATTCCTAAGAACTTAGGTGAAAAATATTTAACATCAAGCAACTGAAGTTTTAAGATGTTTTGAACTTTAATAAACCATAGGTAAAGGACACGGGAATGTAGTAAGCATAAATGAGCTCCTGAAATAAAGTTTACAAAGTATTTTTCTTTTATTTTTTAGTTCATATCTTCCTTGAAGGAAATGGAGAATGCACTATGAGGTGGGTAATTTCCTGCAACAGTATATTTCCTTCATGTTTTCTAGCTATGCAACACAGCAACCTGTTAGGATTATTTCTGTAGACAACATAAACATAGGGCTCTTAATGCACACTGAGATGCACTACATTTAATAACCAAAGTGTAAAAATAAACACTATAAAATGAAAATCCACCATAAATAAGTCATTAACATAAAGTATCTTTCTTTTTGAAAGATTCTTTGGTTTTTAGTGTAAATAAATTGATTTGTTCCCTCGCAAGTTGTTGGAAACATTGCTTCACTGGGACCTTTGATATATTCACTGCCATTTCCTGAGTGGATACTTGGCTGAAGTTAAGAAGGATTTGGGATTTAAAGAATTATGTGAATTAGTGTTTGATCTTAGTAGGAAAGTTGGACAGGAAAATATTTCCTCTTTGGAAAAATATTTCTGATATTAGCATTTCCTCCATTTTTTATCAGGCTGAAAAATGAATGATTTGAAAACAAGAAATTTGTACCTTTCCCAGAAATCTGTAGCTGAACTGTAGCTACCTATATCCTCAGTGCTCAACAGAGATACCAGATACATGGATTCAGTCTTAGGGAGTGAAGTAGGAACCATCCCACTTTCTTCCTATCTAAACAGGAATTTTAATCAATTAGTTATTTCTGTTTCTTACCTGAAGAGGGACTTGGTTTATTTCTATTCATACCTCTTTTAAAAATTAGTATTACTTCTACTCATCACTTTGTCTTTTTTCTTTGGAGCAATTCCACTTTATCCAACTGAAGTATTTATTAACACAAAGACTCCAAAGCTTACATCTTGCCCAAACTTTCAGTACTTCCTTACACTATTCCAACACAGACAGAAACTTCCTAATTGTACAGAATGATTAGCATTTCATACAATTTATTAAATATTAAAATACATGTAATCAAGATTGCAGTGAACACTTCTCAGTGCCCAGGTTTCTTCTACAGATAATTCCAAGTCCATTAAAACCAGGAAGGCTTTATCCCAAGCACCAATGTGCTGCATGAGTGCTTTTTTGATCATTACATTCACTAGGAGAACTGGAATTTTCCAGTTATTTTGTGTGCTCAGCTGCTTATGTTATACGGTTTCCCCAAACTCTTTAGCTTTTGGGAGTTTGCAGCCTTTGACATGTAAATTTTTTAAAACTCTGATTGCCTTCTTAACAAAGTAGTTTTGCCATTAGTCAGAGACTATGCTCATTTAAATGTCAGGTTTAAAATCTTTCCAGGCTACAGATTTAAACAACAGAACTTCAGTGCTATCAAAGGCCATATCCTAATGTCAAACATGGAAAATAGAGCCCTGATTTGGCCCCAAGAATCCACTGGTAAGTCCCAAGAAGAATTAAGCTTCTCAAAATGGCAATCCAAAACAGCAGAATAAGCAGAGGTCAGTCTAAAGTCAGGTATGTTCTGCCTGGATCCGCCTGCAGCAGGCCAGAAGGAAACACTCAGGAAATCCTTCCTGAGGCTGAAGTGGCTGGTGCCCTCTTCTTGAGATATGCAGCCCCGAACCTTCTTCCAGTATTAAACATTTTTTCCTAGCAAAGAAAAAGACAGGACTTTATCTGTAGTGAGCTGGTGCCTATCACTTCTAAAATAACAAGTAGCCACAGCACAAGGACCAGAAGTCTTTTTCTAGACTAATGGAATTTAAAGTAGGTGCCTTCACCAGGAAACTAGAGCTTATTTACTTATATGCCTTTTCAGCTGAAGCTGAGATGATATGTAGAAAGAATTAAAAGAGACTTGAAAAAAAAAATAATCAAGAAATAAGAGGACAAGTGGAAGTGTGTGTTGTAAACTTAGGAGTTAGAGCAGTCACTTGGAATGAAGTATTACTGGATGCCAGTCCCTGATTGCAGGACTGTGTTCATATTTTATTCAAGGATTTTTTCATGTACAAATAATTCTGAAGTAGAAAACCAAATCCAGAGTGCTGGGAGTTGTGAACATCTCACACACCTTTAGATGCACATTCAAGGTGCTAGACTGCAGTGAGAACACCTTTACTCCAGGAGGGGAGACAAGCCATGGGTGACCCCAGTGGCCACCCCAGTGGAACACCCTCATTGGCCCAGATACAGTTCTTGCAGAGTCCAGGCAGGACACTGATGACAAAGACCATCAACAACCCCATGATGAAACAGGTCCACAGTCCTTTCAGGGAGCCAAATAAGGAGCAGCAGGACGTGGGACCAAAGGCAAGACTGCCACTTAGGCATGAGGTGTCCATTACGAAAACCAACCAGGAGGCAGACACACCTAGAACATAGCTCAGGAAAGGATTAAGGTCCCCAAACGGAGTTGAAATGTGGCTCTTGTACACATGGAGAGGTGTAGGGGGTGGTCCCAGGGGCAGGTAGTCAAGGCCAGAAAGGCCTGGTTGTGCCCTCAGGGCCCCAGCATCCATCAAATTTAAAGACCAAAACCAGGTTTAGGCTTCACAGTAATTCTGAGGATAGTGGTAGTCTTGAGGATTGAGATATTCTAATCTAGCTACCATAGGTCTTGGACTCAGATGGTATATTAGTGTGTAGACAGATGAGGGAGGAGAGTTTCAGTGGGCATGTCTCCATTTGCATCTAGGCAAGCCACATTTTTATCAGATTTGCCACAAAATTCAGAACATTCAATTGAATTGTCTATAGAGGTTCTACTTAATGTGTTGGTAACACTCCATTCTCAGATCAAGAAAAATAACCAGGACAGCAAAAATAAAGAACACCATATTACATTCAATTTACTTCAGTTGCCAAAACAGAATAATCCTAATGCTAATTCCCAGTGATAGGGATTTTGTGGCAATTATGTCATCACTGTCATTAATTTCACAGTGAACATTGTATTCAGCCTGTGCAATCCCCCACTGAGTAGCACTGCTCTCCAAGCCTAGTCTAATTAGACAAAAATTTAAGGACTACATGAGGGCCAGATAGAAGATGTTTAGAGAGGGTGAGGTCAGCAAATTACACATAGGAGGCAGCAGTGGTAGTGGAGTAATGGACATGCCTTGAATAAGGACAGAGTGCGGCCTTTGGGGATTCCGATGGAAAGCTAAACAAACCCTTGAGTTCTTGCCAAGTCTACAAACATTAAGCAAGAAAACAAAGTCAAACAAGGTAAAAATGATAAACAGTCTCTTTGCACACATTTAGGAAAGCCAAGTACAGTCCTGGTTATTGTTTTAGCTGAACTGTTTTTGGCAAAAGCCACGTTTTAAATAAAAATACTCTAGTCACTGTGCCCTGAAGCTCCATTACGAAGTGAAATTTATTCTGCTGGGGATATACAAAGCTATTTTTCTCAACTACTCAAGCCACCCTGCCTACCACAAGCCTGTGTCTGCTCTATTGAAGTCAATAAAAAGGCTCCTATTGATTTCAACAAGCATGGGATCAGATCCAATGCCAAAATCATCCAGGAGGTAGAAGAGAAAATAACAGCTGAATATTGAAATGGCATGATGAATAGCTGCCATTTTTAGCACTGCTTTTATACATTATTCTAAAAAGAATAACAGCAAGGTGTTTCTATTTTACTGAAATATTCATCCAAATAATAGATTTTTCAGAAATGCATAAAAATACCATGGAAATATTACTTTGCTTTGTGCATTGTTGATGTGAAAAAAGATAGTGGATCCTTAAGCTTGCTTCTTATAAATAAGACACATGATAGATCAAAGGTGTGTGTATGCAGAAACTGTCTTTCTTTGCAGAAGTCCAGTGCAAGAAATTCTGTATTACATGTAATGTTTCCATTAATACCTAGATATCAAAAAATTAAGTTACTAATTTCAAAATGTTCACTGCAGATAACTAACTGTTCATATCTATGTGAAGCCAATTAGTCCTGACTTAAAGATTCTCAAGAAATGAAAAGTGTTTGCATATATATAGCTAAAGAAAACAAGTATGTACAGAAGTTTGATTTGTTTGTGGAATAAACAAAATATGTTTGTCTAGAGGTAAAGAACAAACACTGTATCGAATATAATCCCTAGGCTGAGAAGCAGAGTCAGAAACAGCATCATTTCCACAACAGGTTCTGATTTTTCTAAAGATTCTTCCTATTTTCAGCTTTGCCTAAAGAAAGTGACAAAAGCAAGTGACAAAAAATAGTAAAATGATTTCAACAAGAGAAAGCATAAAGAATAACAAAGAAAGCTTTTGTGTGTCTCCTTCTCCACTTTTACTCAAAATACTTGTTACTTTCAACTGTCTGTAAAGGCCTTTGCACATAAGAAATTTGGAACTGTCAAAACCAGCACTCCTTATCAAGGTATAAATACATTTTAGGCAGCACATCCATTTGTAAGATATTGGAACTGTCTATTGATCTTTGAATGCAGCATCTCCTATGTTACGCACAACAATCATGCACTAACAAGAAAGCTGAATCCCTACCAGCTGAAATTCAGTATATTCCTCTAAACTTCACTGAAATAAATTCAGTTATTAAAAAATATACAATAAAATTAATAAACATTATTTTATTTATATTTTATGTATTCTGCTGATGTCATAACCTTTCTGATCATGCTTAAAAGCCATGCCAAATGGCTCCTGTAGCACATACAGGGTCAGGTTGTTTTGAGGTTGGTAAGCCAGCAAAATCACATTATTACTGTCATCGTTGCAGTTTCCTTCCCCTCGGTAGAAGAGAACAAGTGGGGAAAGAGGGCATGCTTTGGAAGTCAAGAGGAACATCTGAACCCAGAAAAGAAGGTGCATTCATATTGTGCTCCTCTTGCTACCTTATTGGCTCTGTTTCCATTTCTTCACCCTTCTTGTTGATCATACCATCTCTTGTTGCACGTTAGGTAACATGTAATGGTCTCAAAGAGGTGTTTGGTCATAGGAATACAGAATCTCATAAAGTATAACTGACTTGCTTGAACATGTCTCAAGGCATAAATAATAATGATAATCTTAGAAAACACAACTTGATGTAAACTAGTGAAGAAGACAGAAGTGCCTTCAGCAAAGACTGAGAAGTGGGATTTAAACTCAGAGATTCATTCTGGTTTACTTTAGTGCTCCCTAGAACCAGCTGTACCTATTTGGCATCTGTTGAATTTACTTTCTAGATATTTGTCATCTGCTTTTATATATGTAATACATTTGTACTGTATTAATATATATATATTTGACATCTGTTTTCACAGATGTAGAAGAAGTTAATAAATCATTGGCCTCATTTAGTCTGACTTTTTCAGTTTTTAACATCATTTACTTTTTGAATTACAGTATTTTCTAAAAGCAAAGCAAACAAATTATGGCTGAAATTACAGTTAAAAAAAGCAAACAAACAAACCAAAACCAAAAGGTCACACCAATTTAGCTCTGATAGTAAATTTCCTGTTAAAGTTTAGGTGATGGTATCCATGGTATTTCTCTCATAGAGTCCTTCACTATATTATATGCAATGCAATGCAACTAGAAGAGGTAGAAGAGTTATTTCAGCATCCCTTGGAGATAAAGCAGGCCACAGAATACACACATAGTGACAGTCAGATATTTCACCATGCTGTCTCTACCATGCACTGGAATGCATGGAAATCTGAATGTCTTCATCTACAAAACTATAAAATCATTGGCTATATAGAGATCCTTAATAAAAATGGTAAGATTGATATGAATGAGGAACAAATGCAAATGCGTTGGTGTGGAAGCACCTGAAGGGAAGAAGTCAGTTTCTTTGCAGTAGCTGTGGTCAGTCACACCTGACATTATTTCCTGCGCTTCACAGGCATACCACCCTTGCCTCTGAGACTTCTTCCATTGTAGGGGATTATTAGTCAGTCATAATGGTATGACAGTGTGAGTATGTATAAGCAAAATCTTCCATTGTTTGAATTGACACCTACCCTGTACTCACATTGAGATATCCTATGTTGTTACAATGCTGCAACTGTATATCCTGCAGAAAACTTTTTATTATTAATTCCCTCTCCACTGAAGATTGCTCTGGATCTTGTTTCTTTTGCCCTTCTACTTCCATTTTTTAAGATAGGAGGTCTTTGTTCTCCCCCTTCCACTATCCTCTAAGCCTCTATAAAAAGACAAGTGAAGTGGCGTTTACTCACCAGAGGTACCATAAAGGTGAAAAGCATCACTTTACTTTCTCATTGCCTGCTTCAAGAACATTAAAGCATGAAGAACGCTGCCATGTTCAACACACTGTTGCCCTATGCTTGTTCATCTGTTCTTCCATTATGCTTCTGCTAAATTTGACCAGAGTCAGGAGCACTTCTGTCTTCTTGTCTTCTAGTCAAGACTAGTATGGGGGAACTTCTCCCTCCTGCTCTAAGTGAAATATCAGACTTCAGACTTGGAGCAGAACCTGAAGAAAAGTGCCCAGGCATCAGCCTCCTGTTGAGACACTGCTGCAGAGACCTTCCTTGTTTGAGTACAGTCTCATGAGTTGAGCACTGGCTTTACGCTAAGTGTTTTGATTTTGTGCTAACTTCCAACAGCACTCATAGAGCTGAGTTGGAAGGCTATGATTAACTTCGCAGAATTTTACAGACACCTCAGCTTGTGTTTTGACATAAGTAGGTAAACAGAACAATTAAACTGTGGCCTTTGTTTCAACCAAGACAAGGTGAAGAACAGTGTGAGATACACACCTTCACAAAACTGGATCAAACTCCTTTACAGAGCTCCTTGCTCATCTCTGACAGATCTTAAGAAAGATCACTTTAGTGCTACAAGTGATGGAAAAAGCTGATGTGGAGCTGAGACAACAGATGATAACAAGGAGAAGGGAGCAACGTTTCCAAAGCAGTGTAACTATAAACAACAACAGAGTCCACTATATGAATCGTAAAATCATAGAATCCTTTAGGTTGGAAAAGACCTTCAAGATCATTGAGTCCAACCAGTAGCCCTACTTTACACATCCACTGCTAAACCATGTCCCTAAGCACCACATTTATATGGCTTTTAAACACAGCCAGGGATGGTGATTCAACCACTTCTCTGGGCAGCCTGTTCCAACACCTGACAACTCTTTTGGTGAAAATATTCTTCCTAATGTCATTCATAGAAGTACATTAATACACTTAACATACTTACTTTTTTATACTATATTCATAATGATTTTTATGATGAAAATATTTAGATCAAATGGAAGTCAGGCCTTATTGCACTAGATGATTCACAAAGATAGCGTAAGAAAAATCCCCTGGGAGTTTGCAGTTAAGATAGGAAAAGAAAGGATCAAAGGAAATGAGAAAGTATTATTATCACCTTTTCTTTCTAAATATTATGATTGACAGGCTTTCCTGCACATGCAGAGAGCCTTCCACTTTAATCGTCTTATATAAATAGTCTGATTGACCCTCAGGGTGTGAGCCACCATGCTGACTCTTTAAATGTTTGGAAAACAAAAAATTAATTTAATTGTCTTAACCAGAAAAAAAATCACCAGAGGTAAATCTACTTTTCTTTAAGAAATATTTTTTTGTTGTTTAGCAAAATGAATTACGTTTTCAGCTTTATTGTTGACAGAATGATGAACATTTTCTCCTGAGGCTGGAAGGATATTTAAGAGTTAGGCACTGAGAGATTGTTACTGTCTGTTCTTTATATTCATAAAGAATGTGCCCTACAATATAATGCTATAGTCAGTCGTAATTCAAAAAATGTTCTTGCTACCATATTTAGAGTAGATTAAGCCATTATGCTGAGACTATTTAATGATTTTTTTTTTCACTGATACAAGTAAGATTACACAAATATAATGGCATAATGAAGGGACAATTTCTGTCTTTACACTACATGCACAGAGTGGAATGCTTTTAGGCACCTTATTTTCAAAACTGAATCCGTGCTCTTGAGCCAGGCATCTAATATTTACACATGGTGTAAAGAACTTCAGGAACCTTGGAACACTTCATAATGCCGGGATGGACCAATACT
>JANHGN010023259.1:8074-18564 GCA_024605025.1 Megaceryle maxima | reverse complement strand
TTTTATTGTATTTAAAAATGCTTCATTTTAAAATCAAATTAAAGATTTTTAAATGTTTGGCTTTGGTGTTACAAAACTATCTTTTGATCTTGTCATTTTTGAATGCATGCTATTTAAGGTATCCAGTGCTTCAATATTATTTCAGAAAGAAAAATTGCTGGGAATTTCATTGAAATTCAATGCTTTTTTTCAGATAATATGTTTGGGGAAGAACACACACAAAAGTTCCTGTAACCCTCCAAAATTAAATTCTATCGTAAAAGGAAACTGTTCTACAGCTTCTGCATTTATAGTAATTTTGTCTAGTAGACCAGAGAGAATATAAATACTCCAGAGCTCAAGTAAATACACACTCCCTGTTACCAGCGAGTATCCCTAACAATTTTCTGATTTCACCATTTATCACAAGTAATATTTTTTTTCCTTCTTCCTAGGGTTGCAATAACTAGCGTTCTTAATTTCTAACTTCTGTCATAGCCTTGGATTCTTGGCCAGATCCCTTGACTATTTAGTATTTACAGATGTCGATGATGTGTCTGATACCATCCAGCATTGCTGACTTTCAAATATGCTGCAAGTGAGAGAAAAATTGTTTATTTTTCTAGCTGCTTAAACTCAATTGATTTTTCAGCACAGGTAAGTAAACACAGCAAGTAAACAGAGCAAACTGAAATATGTGAATTCACTACTTCATGTGAGCTGAAGTTCTAGTCAGAAATATATCTCTATTTCTAAGATACAGGATGGGACATGGAGGTTTTGTGACCTTCATCATTAGGAATACAAGTTGTTTTATTCCTTAGGGAGAAAATGAAGAAAAACCACCCACTAAGAAAAGCTATGCTCTTCCAGGAAATCACTGTTTGACAGAGAACATTAGCATTTCTAGTATTATTAACTCCACAGTTGCAGCTGTAGAAAATTACAAGGTTCTTCCATGGAACCAGGATGTAAAGATTTGGAAAAGATATTAAATGGCTTCTGGGTAACATTTGTTTTCCTCCAATATGTGAGAATTCGGAAATATCTTCTACTGACAGGGGGTGACTCTTTGCAAGGCTGTCAGTAGTCATGCTTTTATTGCTAATCATAGTCTCCTTTTAGAATCCTATCTCATAAAACAATTTTTTTTGTCCAGGTCACTGAACAGACAACCTGTATGTCCAACTGATGTGCAATAACAGCAGAAGGCAGTGTAGGTTAACTGTTACTTCACATGCCTCAAAAAAATTCAGTGATTTTTTTTTTTCCTAACAAGATAGCAGAGATGAATTAGGGAGACAACAATTCATTGAAATAGGGCTAAAAAACATGTTGGACTAAACTTGTGCTATAGATACACTAGCCAGTTTTTCAGATATTATTAGGTTTCTCAAAAGGAGAAAATTATGATCTAAGACTCAAAAACTTGTTACTTGAAGAGTAACATAATATACTCTGTCACTCAGACATACTCTGTTCTCATATTCCTTCTACCTCCATTTCACAGATATCTGTACACAGTTTACAACTGCACATTCTTCTAAGTTCTTCATTTGTTTTTGTCCTTTATAATAATTTCACAGATAGAAAAAGTGTGAAGTAACTATCTTCTGTGATACAGCACTGATTGGAAGACACTGTAGGCATGTGTATTAATTGCAATACACATCCAACATGGAAAATGTGATATTATGAACATTGGTTGAGTTTTTTTTTTAAGATGTCATTAAATCTGTGTAAGCAAATACTAGTTAATGAAGGATCTTTAAGGAGCCTGCACTTTTCTGCTGGACTGCTATTCTCAAGTCACCATTCTGACTGAGCACAAGTAGCTGTGCTGTTAAAGTACTGGATATGTATGACTACACTATTGAATTTGAAGAATGATCTATTTCTAATGACAGTATGAAAGTATGTAGAAGAACCTTATAGAAATTATCTTCCCATCATTTAAAAGTCACTTGACAGATACAATATTAATGAAATCTATTTTCATGGCGTCCTCTAGGTTTTTTGTTAAAAGATGTTTTCAGATCTTTTACATGCTTATCTGATCTTCCCCTCAGTTTTGAAAAGAAATCTCTGTCTATAGTATCTCTAGTTTATACCATCCTAGGGAATGAAATCAAATTAAGAATATTTTTTAAAATAAATGTAGAATGTTTGTCATATAAAACCATTACTAACAATTACCAAACAGAACAAGTTCCACTGGAAAAAGATAATAAATACTAGCTGCTCAAACAGCAGTGTGTGTCCATGACATTTTATCTTTGCTCTTGTTTGGTTAATGTTTATAAATTGAGCCCTTAATTTATCTTCAGCTGAGCTTCAGAAAGCAGAGTTAGAGTTCAAGTTTTATTGCTTACTGTTATTTGACTTTATAAGCTTTAAAGTAAATTTCCTTCCCAGTGCATAATCTCTTATCATTAACCACCAGAACATCCCTTACTGTCCTTCTGGATCAAAAAGAAAGCTAAGATAGCAATATGTCTCTGCAGAAACTAACCGAACCCTCTCTCAGGCAAAGTTCATCAACATTTAACCTAGTAACCACAATTAATATGTTTGTATTTTAGCTAAAGCTGACTCCAGAAAGATATCTATATGCAAGAACTCTAAAGTTTGACATCCAGTAGAATTAGACTGTATTTGCATAGCCTGCAGTACGCTTACTTCAGCTTTGATGCGCTGCTGAGACAGTGGCTTGTATACACAGTTCCTTCCAGAATTCTCAAGCAACATAGAGCAGTTTCTTATATCACAGATGCAAAATGTGGAGTTAATTCTTTCAAAATGTTTCTAACACATTAATTATTAATTTAACCTTTCTATTCATTGGCTTTCTACTGATGGCTTAGAGCTATGTGGTTTTTTGTGGTGGAGAGGATGGGAGGAAGTGAAGAGGTATATAAATCAGAGACAAAGCATTAGAAACACTCCTCATATCTCTAGATTTCATTTCAACTAATGACCTCTCATCTTCAGAAAGGTAAATATTTGATAAAAAGCTGAATGCAAGCTAACACATAAAATATTCTAATAGCTAATAAGAAAGTTAAAATACTGTCTGCTAGCTTCTAATAAAGCAAAAGCTACTTCTAACATCAGATGAGTGAGGAACCACACAAAAATGTTGCTTTTTGAGAAGTGTCTCCTGAACTGCATCTAAGGCACTGAACTTTGTAGATAACATTTCTAAGTAATCTTTTTGGTATTAAAAACTTTAATAAAAAAACAAGCCACAAATGTAATGTTTTTATTGTCGTCTCCCTTGTTTTCTCAGGAAGTGAAATACTGGTCCTTGGTACATTCTACCCTAACCCATAGGAATAGATGTGTTTCAACAATGGGATGTGATTCGTAGAAACATAGAAACATAGAAATGTCTGGGTTGGAAGGGACCTCTAGAGGTCATCTAGTCCAGCCCTGCTGCTGAGAGCAGGGACATCTTCAGATAGAGCAGGTTGCTCAGAGCTCTGTCAAGCCCCACCTTGAATGTCTCCAGGGATGGGGCCTCAACCACCTCCCTGGGCAACCTGTTCCCATGCTCCACCACTCTCGTGGTAAAGAACTTCCTCCTTATTTCTAATCTAAATCCACTCCTTTCTAATTTATGGCCATTACCCCTTGTCCTTTCACTCCAGGCCTTTGTAACCAGGCCCTCTCCAGTCTCTTTGTTAGCTCCCTTCAGGTACTGGAAGATGGCTATTAGGTCTCCCCGGAGCCTTCTCTTCTCCAGACTGAACAACCCCAGCTCCCTCAGCCTGTCCTTGTAGGAGGACAAGGAGCCTGTCCTTCCTGTGCTGATGGCTCCAGAGCTGGACACAGTATTCCAGGTGAGGTCTGACCAAAGCAGAGTAGGGCAGCAGAATCACCTCTCTCAAATCTGCTGTCCACACTTTTCATGCAGCCCAGGATGCAATTGGCCTTCTGAGCTGCAAACACACACTGGCTGCTCATGTCCACCTTCTCATCTACCAGCACCCCCAAGTCCTTTTCTGCAGGGCTGTTCTCTATTGCCTCTTCCCCAAGCCTGTATTGATAGCGGGGATTGTTCCAGATTCTTGTGTGAATTTCTCATCTCTGACCAGAGTTGACATTTTTGTTTGGTTTAAGTGAAAAATAAGATAGAAATATATATGAACTGAAGGGCTGGGGTTTGGTTTTGCACTTTTTTTTTCCCTGAGAGTGTGCCTGAATAAAAATTAAGGGCTATATATTATACCATTGCAGTCACTAACAGAACTTAGTAGGACTGTTAACAAAATCAATGTATTTACTTTTTAATATAACACTTAATTTTCTTATTGAAAATCTGTTTTGTTTAAAGCAAAGTTTGCAGTTTGAAAAGCAAACAAAGCAAAGAATAGCCTTTGGAAAATATGTGCAGGATTTTTTCATCTCTAAGAGAAAAACACACTGAAACTGTTTTACTGTTCCAGGAAAACATGTGGGCTTTTATTGCTGGTATTCAAAATATGGTGACCTTCAATTTTATTTGTCTATAAAAATAAAAAAAAATATTAGAAAAGACCTTAAAAATGAAAAAAAAAAAAAAGAGAAAAAAGCCATACAACATCAGATCTTTGCAGGAAATGTAAACACAGGTCAAGTTTAAAGAAGATGTGTGCATAAAAACAGAATGAAAGAGACTAGTGTCATTTATGTCAGAGATCCCATGACAACTTTGTATGCATGCAGGAGAACAAAAAACTGCAGACTGAGAAAGCTGAAGGTTCATTATGATGTGTCCTCTTATAAATTGGGGAAGAGTAGAAAAAAGACACATAACATGCTAAAATGCCAAGGACCTGCAAGTAACATGTGTCCTAGAAGCCCCTTAGTTAGGAAAGTTCTAAACCATCCTTTTATGTGCTTGTTAAAAAATAGTATAGTTTGGACTTTAAAATTAGATACTGAAGAGGAAGTGTTGCTGCTCTGGCAGCTATTAATGATGGATTAAGTTTTCTCTTGCTCTCCATCTTCTATAGACATTTTCCCCAGCCAAAGTGGATCTGCTGGAAGACCACTGCTGGTAATGAATTGTACTGGTTCTGGCTCAGCTGATGGAAAGGCAACACAATTCACACACTATAAATGATTATCCAACCTATGAAAAACAACAAAAGCACTATCATGGCCTTTGACAAACCCAAAACAACAGCTCTGTCTTCATCACAGTGCAGAAGTCTTGGACTGACATTTTGTACAGTTTACAAATAAGAGGCCAAAAGCTGATACTACTAAAGTGCTGGAATCAATCACATTGTCTCAACTGTCTCATTCACTGTTTCTATCCAAAGATTTATAACTTGAAGTAACTACAGTTTGGACCTTTTCCCTCTAATACGAAATGATTTTATGTTATTATTGTTGAGCTTTTAAATAAGTACAATAGATTACTAACAGCTTACTGAATATATTTAAACTGCTGGAATGTAGGAAAACAAAAAAAAGCTGGCAAACATATTTATTAATATTATTTCAGTAAAAGATATCATATCAGATGTTTGCATATACTGATATAAAAGTAAGATATAGAAATAAAGATAAACTAGGGCTCAGTGGCAGTGAAGTCTTAAGTGCATTGTTAACAACTTTCCTGCACAGGTGATCAAGGAGATGTGGAATGGTGCTCTCCTTGATCTCGTGTTTACAAAAATGGAAGAACTGTTTGGCAATGTGGAAGCTGGGGACAAGCTTGGCTGCAATGACCATGAGAAGGTGGAGTTCACAGGGTCCAGAGAGAAGAGAGCATGGCAAAAAGCAGGACACATCACTGGATTTCAGGAGAGCAGTCTTCATTCTCTACAGAGATCTGCTTGGAAGAATCCCATGAGATACATCCCTGGAGGGAACACAGGTCTAGGAAAGCTTGTTGATACTCACAGATCACCTCTTCCAAGTACAAGAAAAACCTGTCTCAACACATATGAAATCAAGCTAAAAAGCAGGACGCCTGCATGGATGAACAAGGAGCTCCAAATTGAGATCAGACATAAACTGAAAGCAAACAAGAAATGAAAGCAGGAACAGATGACCCAAGAGGACTACAGAGTTTTTGTCTCATGCAGGAATGGGGAGAGTAAAGCCAAGGCTGGCATGGAGTTGAATCTGTTAAGGTATGCAAAGGGCAATAAGAAATGATTCTACCATACATAAGCAGCAAAAAGACTACTAGGAAAAATACGGTTCTACTGATGGGTGGGGCAGGGGACCAGGTGAAGAATAACAGGGAAAAGGATGGATACTCCATGTCTGCTTTGCCCTAGTCATTACCAGTAAGACCAGCTTTCAGGACTCTCAGGCACCTCAGATCAGAAAGTCCAGGGCAAGGAAGACATACCCATGGTTAGGAAGCACCCAGTCAAGGAGCTTTGCACATACCTAAGTCCAAGATGGGTTGCACCCATGGGTGTTGAGGGAGCTGGCTGATGTTATTGCCTTGAGAAGCTAAGGGGGAATCATATAAGTTTATATAAACATCTGAGTGTCAGGAATAAAGATGAGGGAGACAGATTCTTCTTAGCAGCATCCAGTGACAAAAAAGAGGCAACGGACAAACACTGAAACACATGAGATTCCATTTAAACACAAGGAAACACCTTTTTACTGTGAGTGTGGCCAAATATTGGAGTAGGTTACCCAGGGAGGCTGTCGAATCCCCATCTATGGGGATATTCAAAGTCTGATCTGGCTTGGTTCTGAACAGCCTGTGCTACTTTACCCTGCCTGAGTGAGGGGTTTGGACTAGATGATCTGAAGAGGTATCTTCCATCCTATGTAAATCTGTGATTCTGTGAAATCTGAAGTTAAATATAGGTAATATTTTGAAAACTATATGAACTATGCACTTTTTATAATGTGTTCCTATTGCAAGTCAAGCTACAAAAAAAACCCCTTTTGCATTTTTTTGCTTGTAGGGAGTTCAGTAATTAGTTGTACATTGGAAGTGTAATATTCAATTAAACCTACCCTCAGGGAGAAAAACTATTTGACCATTGTAATCTTAATGATATGGGTGAGATTTCAAACTTCATCAGTTTGGAATCAGAAAATAGTATGGCTTAGACTCTGTGAAATAGTTGTACCTTTTGTAACAAATTATCTGTCTCCAGTACATGGTGAATATTCATCACTCGCATGGAGTTCTGTCACATTAAAACAATTTTTTCTTAAAATAATATATAAAACCTAAGAAAATTTTATGCTATGTTTGGTCATATTTGCATATAAGAAAAGTCAATGAATTTCTATCAACCTACTATCTAGATGAGTACATACTATATCACAAATCATTTTAGGGAGATACCATGTCCATTTCTGACATTTAAAAGTTTTTCTTCCCTTTGGGAAAAAGAGAAACCATAACAAGATGGTGAGATCTTAAAATTTAAAGAGCTCAAAGAGATGCTGAAGTGTAAACTATTGGTTTAGAACTGATTTAATGTTCTCAGATGAACACTGTGATATAAAAGTACTTTTATACCATTTTCCCAACATAACTGACTTGCTACTTAGAAATATTTTCAAACTCCATACAGACCAACATGTTATGGAAATTATGAATGCATGTAAATAGCTAATAATGGTGCAAATAATAGGTAAATGGAAATGTTCTCTTTGACTCTCTCACTCTCCCAAACATATTGTGTATTGTGAAAACAGAGGAAAACTTGTACTTATTCAATATCTGATGCAGAAACATCAATCTTCCATAATATTCAGTCACTATTACTGGGAGTTGCATATAGAAAGGAACATACTGATCTTTCAACAGGTACAGTGTAAAAGCACAGGAAGGAGTGCTTTTAAGATTTTAATCTCAGCTTCTCAGCCTTGTGTGACAAGTGCCAACATTCACAACCCAAGTAGCTGCATTACAGTCACTACAGGATCTCTACCATTCCTATTGATAAACCTTCTTCTAAACACAATGGTCATAGTATTATTAGAAACCCTTTATTATTATGGTCACAGTATTATTATACAGCCAAATTCAGTCTTTAATCTCTACTACACCCAAGAGAATTAGGTCGAATTCATAAACATCAAGAAATGTTTTTCACTGATAGTGTTCCAGAAAGATTATTTCTGATTAAATGTCAGGTGACAGATGAGTTCCTTAGGCATTAAATGTAGAGAATAATCAAGTATACAGCACTCCCTCTGAGGCAAAACCTTGCTAATTAGACAGCATGGGAAACTATTCCCAAATACTGAGCATTCCCAATTGGTACACTTCAATTTTTCAAGGCATGATTTGGGTTTTGTTGTTGTTGCTGTTTTGTTTGTTTGTTTTGTTGTTTGTTTATTTGGTTGGTTGGTTTTCATTTGTGGGGGGTTTTTTTTCTGGTTTTTTTTGTGTTTTGTGTTTTTGGGGTTTTTTTGTTTGGTTGTTTTGTTTGTTTTTTTTTTATCCTGAACTATTAAAATAACAACACTGGCTCTAAAAAACCAACCACCCATGGTCAGAAAGAAGCAAAATGCAGTTCATATAAAGTAGCAGGTCTGCAGGTCTCCGATTCCTATTTGTTTCTATTCAGCAAATCATAATATTCCTAATTGCAAAGTGTCATTTTCGTATGGATTAGACAAATCATTTAATTAAGGAATGAAATTTCAGTGTGCATAACCTAACTTTTGAACTTTGTTTTGTCAGCTTCCCAATATGGGGTTTGAAAAGTTACTGATCTCCTATATGCAGACAAGAGACTACAGCAAACTTGACATTTGCTTGGAACAATTTTGTTCATCAGTACTGAATTCAGTCCTGTAGTATCACAGGCAATGATATTTTATAATCCTAATCATAATTCTTTCAAGATCCATCCAAAAACCAATTAGATTTCTTGCTGCCAGTGTTGATTATATTCTTCTGAAGGTATTAGCCTGCAGTTTTCCTCAACACCTACAGCACACAACATGCTTGCCTCTACTGTAGTTCAAGTACAAAATAATGCCAGTCTGTCAAAACATGCAATGATAGACTGAAGAATTTTCTATTTCAACATGTCTATACACTTCTCTTGTCCAGAATCAGTTTTTATTTTGGCAAACAATCTTTCAAGTTTATGTCCCCAAAACTTCTTTTTCTACTTGCTTCCATCTTATGTTCACGAGTGTTCTCTCTGTCTCTCACACACACACATCCCTACTTTCCTACCATTTCCTCACCTGCATCAGATTGCACATTCCTTGATTACAATTTTGGCAAGTAACAGTGGCAGGCTATTTAACATCATCTGCAACAGCAGAAGTTACAGGGCGCTTTTTTTTTCACAGTTCAAATAATTATTAATATAATGGTTTGATCATTAAAACCCCAAATTGCCAGACTATTGGAAAGAATTAGGGAAGATTAAATATCAGTTTTAATTAATGTTCACTTTATGAAAGTGCTCAGGCTGAAAAATAGTCAGGACTCTGTTGGCCTTTGTGAGGGAGTACATGAAAGCTTGGTCCTTGTCCTGAAGAGCTTAGTCTCCGAGAGAACTTAATATTTAAAGACAATTAATGTGAGAGAGGATGATTATGGTGTCTGCTGAGAGGCTCCCTAAGAATCACTTAATATTTAAATCCACTTAAATACCCAGAATAAAAGGAAAGGTTGAAGGCTGCCACATTCAGCACTCTGTTCTTGTCCCTTTTACTTCAAATCAACCTAACTTACACATGTCAGCCCCAATTCTTAACAGCTTGCTGCCTATGTCTTTAGGAATGAATATTTCATTAAAATAAAGGTTAGCACCATAGGGTGTTAATGGCATTGCATTTCTATTCACAACACTAAGTGTAATTTGAATCATCAATAAAAGAAACAGAAGGAACAGAAGGAATGACCTTTCTTGAAAGATGCTGCAGGAAGAGAAATGTCAATAAAAAGCAAATAGTGTTTTGCATATCCCCTTACAAAGAGCTATTTCCTGTGTATGCACTTAGGAAAACAGGCTTCTTTCTGAGCCATCAGCTTGGTGCAAGGGATCGCTTGCCAGCATGGGAGTGAAATAAGAGCTCATACATCCCTTGCAGTGTCCTGCTGCTCAACTGCAGCAATCAAATACAGAACCGCAGAATGATAGAATGGTTTGGGTTGGAAGGGATCTTAAAGATTATCTTGTTCCAACCTCCCTGCCATGGGCAGGGACAACTCCCACTAGACCAGGTTGCTCAAAACCCCATCCAACCTGGCCTTGAACATTTCTAGGGAGGGGGCATCCACAACTTCTCCAGGCAGCCTGTTCCAGTGTCTTACCACTCTTACAGTAAAGAGAGTCCTCCTTGTATGTAATCTATACAGTCTCCCTGGAGCCTTCTCCAGGATGAACAACCCCAACTCTCTCAGCCTATCCTACTAGGGAAGGTGCTCCAGCCCCATAATAATCTTCATGGTTATCCTCTGGACATACTCCAACAGGTCCATATCCTTCTTATGCTGAGGGTCCCAGTGCTGAACACAGCACTCTAGATGGGTTCTTACCAGAGTGGAGTAGAGGAGGGGAATC